>JAQZBX010003858.1:0-52894 GCA_029593785.1 Cabassous unicinctus
AGTTATTTCAGGTGAAATATCCTTTATCAGGCCTAGAAAGTAGTTCACTTTTAAAATTTTCCTTCTTGGAGACATCTGTCTATCATTACACAAAGGCATCTTCACATCTACTGCAGAAAATATATCATTTTTCAGTGGATTTGTTTTCAAGATCCTAATACAACAAGTGTGATTGTCAAAAACACCTTCCCTCCACTGTGCATTTCTGTCAATGTGAACAAACCATTGCTGATTTTTCTAGACCAGTGGAAACTATGGTAGTTACTGCAGAAAAGTAACATATTTGAGCTACTATGTCATTATTTGCTGACTGACTTTGGCAAAAAAAATAAATCTTACATACTGGCAATGAAACATGGCATATCACAAAGATGGGGCTGTTTCTTTACACCACATTGCCTTTGAGTAGGACTGATGTCAGTGCTTGATCACTATTTGAAGCGTTTGGTTCGTGAGGGATAATGTGAGTACTTGGGCATTTAAAATTGTGGAGAGTGTGTCTTTCTTATTGTGATATTTTTGAACAGCAACTTCATATCTAACATGTATGCCCTTAGTCAGAATTCTTAGAAACAAATTTAAAAACATTCAGTTTGAAAAAAAAAAAATCTTAAGTGTGGTCCCCTGTTTGTTTAAAAATGAAAAGGGTAAATGAATACAAAGAAGTTACATATCATGATCTGAGACACTTTGATAACACACTAACTGATTTTAAGTACGCATAGCACTATTATACTGCACATTGATACATCCTTAGAATAATGATGGACAGTGGCTAATAATTTAAATTCAGATGAAATATAAGAGCATATTTGGAAAGACCTTTTTGTTTTACAACCATTTTCACATAAAAGGTGCTACTGTTTGCCCTTGACTACTCAGAGAAGGGCAGAGGGAAATAGCTCTGGGTGAGTCTGGGTAGGTAAAAGAAATGACTCAAATTTACCCTATTCTGTTTTATCATGTTTTTTTTGTTTGTTTTTGTTTTTTTAATTTTTATTTTATTATTATTTTTATTTTTTAGCACAAAACAGTGCTAAGGATGTTACATGCATTATTCCATTTAGTTCTCATGATAATCTATGTAGTAAGGACATTATTATTCCTACTGTTCACATGGGAAACATGGATGCCAAAGAAGTCACGTAAATTGTTCAAAGTTGGGCGACTGATAGATGACAGAATGGTATTGAAACCCAAGCACTCCAGATCCAGATCCTACATGCACAATCACGTTGCTATTTCGTCTAGCCATGTCCACATGTAGTATTCCTGAGAGAATAATATTTGAAATATTTAATAATATTTGAATTAACATAATCTATTAATCACATCAAATGCAGTAATTGCTTTATTGATGTAAACCCTAAATGATGACATCATGCATAACTTTTCTAGAACTCAGATTACACAGGTAGAAAAAATTCATATGTTTAAGTAAAATCAGCCACATAATTATTCTTTATTGGCCAATAAGATATTCTTGAATATGCACACCTCATTCGGTTTCTTTTTAAAGAAAGATCTATCCTAGCAGCTACTCTTGTCTTCCATAAAAATCACTATGCTGTATTTAGGTTACCTGAGCCACTTGTGAATGGAGCTAACGCATTCACAAAAAGATTCGTTTTATTACTTTCCCTTAAACAGATTGAATAAGCCTCTATTAGTATCCCTATGGTTTAGGAATCCAGCTAGACCTACAACCACATGCTCTCTCAATATACCCTAAACACACAAAGGCCCATTAAGCTTATGTATTACGTTCAGATGGATAATTAGAGTAATCAAAATCTACTCACATCCTCTGCAGAATCATTTTTGACTGAAGCTACTAGCAATTGAATGTTTCTATTTAGACCAAAAGAGAACATGAACTTATTGCTTGGGGCAGCTCTTGTTGCAAATAAAGACATTGCTTTTGTGCATACTTACAACTTGTCACATGTATGGGTAGAGCTGCTGGATAAGCCATGCTAATAACCATCTGGGTAATTTGGTTTTACATTTAAAGGGAGCAACCCTGTTCTTATTAGTTTATAAATTTATTTTAACTTCCATTGATACAAATTAAAATAGGAATCTTGCTGACTTGATTTTGTCAGTAATAGATTTTTTCTCTCTAGAATTCATTTTTAAAAGACTTGCCTTGTATTAAACTAAATATTGTTGGTTAACTAAAGTCTTGGATTTTATAGACTCAGGAGAGTAGGATCTAACATAAATTAATCAAGGCTTAATTGACTGAACTAATTCAAGTTCCCTCCAGTCCACTGCACAACAATATTCTTGTCTTCCCAATGAAGGCTAAATGGTACATTGCTTGAGGAGTATCAGCTTTTACATCTTTAGCACCATGGCTTTACTGAGAACTGAAGATTTAATTTTCTTGGAATTGTTTACAAATTTATTCATAGATAGGAAGTCTAAATTAATTAACCCTATGTAGAATAGACCGTAGAGCTGGCAAATTTCCTTTTATTATTTATTTTATGCATGGATTACCATTTTTATTTGGTAATATTGTTAGATTCACAGACACACAATAACAAAAAAATTAAGCTTGACTGCAATTTATATCTTTTCCTTACCTAAAAAGAATTTTTAAAGTGCACTAAATTCTAATTGCTACCATTATTTTGTCATGAAAAAGAAAAACAAATGGCAAAATTAGATAAATCATCTATGATAATAGTTTTCTCCAATTATGATTTGGCAGAATAGCAAGTAATGATGAAACTGGTAAAGAAATTGTTCTAGAAAATATGTTTCCTGGTCTGATATTTTCTAAGTATCATATTCAAGAGGTCTGTCTTAGGCAATATAATAGTATGTGAAGACACAAAATATTTAAGTTCTTGATATTTTTAAATTAAAATTTATATATTCTACCTTGAATACTAAAATTATAGCTACTGTTTAAACTAAAAATTATCACTCTTCCACAGGTGAGAGAGACCTATCTAAAGTCACGTCTCAGCAGGATCTCACTGACTACCACATTAAACAGTGCCCCAAACAGTGGTGCTCCTGAGGGCTCTAGAGAGATCTAGACACTATAGGCAGGGCAGACAATCTCAGGAATTCGGCACCCTGTCACGGGCCTTGCTTTGAAATATATGTTCTCCAATTTAGCAGAGTTAGACTGATTTATAATTTCCCTACACATGATTATTCTGCTCCTTTCATTTGAACCTATAATTAGCACTATACTCATTAAATGTATGTCCCAGAGACTTAAATCTTCGGTCTGTTCATATGCCAGTTGAGCCCTGAATGTCAGCCAAGTTGCCACACCTACTCACCAGTTCATTGGACACTCTCAGAACAACTAACAAAAGAATGATGATGGACAGCTTCCATCCCCAAAAGCAGAGTGTATCCACAACTGCAAGCAATACAGTTTCATCTATCTGTCCCATGGAATTTAACCCTCCACTTAATCAGAAACAGAGTGGGCATCAGCATCCAAAACTTCTTAAGACTGAGGAATGAACAAACATGCCCAAGGGAAAGTGACTGAATAGCTTTCTGAAGAGCTAACTGACCCAATTAGAAAGGTAGCTCAGTGGAGGAATTTCTGCCCTGAATATATGGTCCCTAGTTCGATTCTTGGTTCCTCTAAGAGTAGTGATCCACCGGGATATCTAACATTTGGGTCCCTTATTTTTCCAAAAAAAAGTTTACTTAAAAAAAATTTAACTTAGTTTACTTGCTAAAACCTGCCTCAAAACTGGCAGAGAGAAGCCTGCAGGATAATTGATTAGTGAACACAGGCAGCCTGAGAGGCTCCACAAGGGCCCAAGAAGGAATGCTGTTTTTCCTTAGCTCTGTTTGACTGCTTGCTTGTGTGTTTGTTTGTTGGTTTGCTTGTTGTTTTTCTTTTCTCTTTCCTCCTCCCCACCTTTTTTAAAAATTAGGTGCTGCTAGCTTGTTTCTTCTTTGCTGTGCTTCTTCTTCCTTGATTTCCCATTTTCTGTGTATATTGATTTTGTCTACCAATGCTATCACTTTTCCTTCCTTCATCTTTCTATCTTCTACTTTCTGTTGTGGTTCTTACATTCCACATTTTTTTATTAGACCTTAACTTTACTAGTTTTGATTTCTATCTTGTCTATTCTGTTTTCTTTCTTTTCTTTTCTTTTTTTTTTTAACGTTTTCCATTCTGTCCTTTCTTTACTCTTTCTCTCTCTCCTCATCATTCTGGTCTTTTAAATCATTCTATATATTTTCTCTATTTGGTTCCCCATTCCATTGTAGGTACTCCACTTTTTTATTCCTATTACTCTACACTGCTTACATGAGTTAAATATTCATTTTACTAAGTCTTATATGGCCCCTCTTTGAACATTTATTATTATTACTATTATCCTGTTTCTTTTCTTACCTCTTTTGATTTCTCTGGTCCTAATCTTTTTCCTTCAAAGGAACATAGAAAACAGCAAGGAAATAGAAAAAGAAGAACAAAGTGTCAAAGAGAAAACTTAACACACACACAGAACCAGCAGCTAAATAAAACTCTAGAGCAGAGAGAAGCTAATTAACTGAAGAAACCTGTCAGGATAAAATGATCACCAGAGGGCAACAAAAAATTAAAAACCATACTAAGAAACAGGAAGACATGGATCAGTCCAATGAACAAACTAAACATCAGGAAGAGATGCAGAACATCGAACAACTAATCAAAGCTGTCCAAACAAATATCATGGACCAACTTAATGAAGTGAAGGAAGAGATTTAGGATATTAAGAAGACACTGGGAGAACACACTGAAAAAATTGTAAACATACATAAAAAGATAATGGATATGTTTGTGATGAATGGCACAGTCCAAGAAATCAAAAAGATGCTGGAATTACGTAACAGAAGATTTGAACAGGCAGAAAAAAGAATTATTAATGTGGAAGACAGTACATCTGAAATCAAACAGATAGTAGAACAGATAGATAAAAAGATAGAAAAAATCCAGCAAGGACTTAGGGATTTAAATGACAACACAAAATGCACAAACATAGGCATTATAGGCATTCCAGAAGGAGAAGAGAAGGGAAAGGGAACAGAAGGAGTGTTGAAGGAAATAATGGCTGAAAACTTCCCAACCCTATTGAGGGAGGTGGATGTACATGTCCAGGAAGCACAGTGCACCCCAAACAGTATAAATCCCAACAGGCCTACTCCAAGACATATACTAGTCAAAATGTCCAATGCTCAAGACAGAGAGAAAATACTCAAGGCAGCAAGAGAAAAGAGAGCCATCACATACAAGGGAAGCTCAATAAGATTAAATGCTGATTTCTCATCTAAAATAATGGAGGCAAGAAAACAGTGGTATGACACAGTCAAGATCCTAAAAGAAAAAATCTTCCAGCCACAAATTCCCTATCCAGCAAAGGCGGCATTCAAATATGATGGAGAGTTCAAAATATTCACAGATAAACAGAAATCAAGAGAGTATGGCAATAAGAAACTTGCCCTTCAAGAAATACTAAAGGAAGTTCTACAGGTTGAAAGGAAAAAACAGGAGAACGAGACTTAGAGGAGAGTATAAGAACAACTAAAAAGACAAAAAGAGAAATAAAAACAACATATAACATACATAAGCCCAAAGAAAATATAGCTGATGTAAGAAATTGCTTAAGAGTAATAACACTGAGTGACAATGAATTAAACTCATCAGTCAAGAGACACAGATTGGCAGGATAAGGAAATATGACCCATCTATATGTTGTCTACAAGAAACCCACCTTAGACCCAGGTATTCAAGGGGGCTGAAAGTGAATGGTTGGAAAATGAATTCAGAAAGATTGAGATTATACAAAGTAATTTTTTGGACCACAATGGAATGAAATTGGAAATCACTAAGGGCCAGAGAACCAGATTAGGCACAAAGATATGGAAGTTAAACAACACACTCTTAGACAAAGAATGGGTTAAGGAGGAAATCTCAAATGAAATCAGGAACTACCTTGTAAGGAATAAAAATGACAACACAACATATCAAAACCTATGGGATGCAGCCAAAGCTGTACTTAGAGGGAAATTCATAGCCATAAATACATATATCAAAAAAGAAGAAAGAGCTAAAATTGAAGACCTAACTGAACACCTGGAGGGATTGGAAAAACAACAACAAACTAACCCCAAAGGAAGTAGAAAGAAGGAAATAACAAAGATTAGAGCAGAACTAAATGAAATAGAAAATAAGAAAGCACTAGAAAAAATAAACAAAACCAAAAGCTGGTTCTTCAAGAAGATCAATAAAATTGACAAACCCCTAGCCAGACTAACAAAGAAAAAGAGAGAGCAGAGGCAAATACAGAAAATAAGAAATGAGGAAGGGGATATAACCACTGACCCAACACAAATAAAGAGTACCATAAGAGGGTAATTTGAAAAATCATATGCCAACGGGAATGATAATTTAGAGGAAATGGACAAATTCCTAGAAACTCACAAGCTGCCTACGTTGATGAAAGAAGAAATTGATTAACTCAACAGTCCAATTACAAGTAAAGAGATAGACTCATTCAACAAAAACCTCCAAACTAAGAAGAGCCCAGGAGCAGATGACTTCACAGGTGAATTCTACCAAACATTCCAGAAAGAGCTAACACCAATTCTGCTTAAGCTCTTCCAAAAAATAGAAGTAGAAGGAACATTGCCTAACTCATTCTATGATGCCAACATTACCCTAATACCAAAGACAAACAAAGATGCCGCAAGAAAGGAAAATTACAGACCAATCTTTCTAATGAACCCAAATGCTAAAATGCTCAACAAAATACTTGCTTATCGCATCCAACAACATATCAAACAAATTATACACCATGACCAAGTGGGTTTTACCCTGGGTATGCAAGGATGGTTCTACATAAGAAAATCAATCAATGTAATACACCACGTAAACAGATTGAAAGAAAAAAAATCACATGATCATCTATATAGATGCAGAAAAAGCATTTGACAAAATACAGTACACTTTCCTGATAAATCACTGCAAAAGATAGGAATAGAAGGAAACTTTCTGAACATGATAAAGGGTATATATGAAAAACCCACAGCTAACATCATCTTCAATGATGAAATCCTAAAAACTTTCCCTCTAAGATCAAGAACAAGACAAGGATGTCCACTATCACCACTCCTATTTAACATTGTCTTAGAAGTACTTACTCAAGCACTGAGGCAAGAAAAAGATAAAAGGCACCCAAATTGCAAAGTAAGAAGTAAAAATTTCACCATTTGCAGATGACATGATCCTATACACAGAAAGCCCTGAGAAATCTACAACAAAGCTTCCAGAACTTATAAAGGATTTCAGTAATGTCGCAGGCTATAAGAACAATACTCAAAAATCAGTTGCATTTCTGTACACCAATAATGAGCTATCTGATGAGGAAATTAAGAAAAAATACCATTTGCAATAGTAACTAAAAGAATCAAATACCTAAGAATAAATTTAACTAAAGATGTAAAAGACTTATATACAGAAAACTACACTACACTGTTAAAGGAAATCAAAGAAGACTTAAAAAAATGCAAGAATATTCCCTGTTCATGTATAGGAAGACTAAACATCATCAAGATGTCTATCCTACTCAAACAAATCTACAGATTTAATGCAATCCCAATAAAAATCAACACCGTATTTTTTTATGAATTGGAAAAACTAACTACAAAATTTATATGGAAGGGTAAGAGGCCACGAATCACTAAAGACATATTGAAAAAGAAAAATGAAGTTGGAGGTATCACACTACCTGACTTTAAAACATACTAGAAAGCTACAGTGGTTAAAACTGCATGGTATTGGCACAAGGATAGTCATACTGACCAATGGAACCGAATTGAGAGTTCCGATATACATCCTCGCATACACAGTCATCTGATATTCGACAAGGCCACAAAGCCCAGTCAGTTGGGAGAGACTGGCCTCTTCAACAAAGGGTGCTTGGAGAACTGGGAGGTAATGTAGGGAAGCATCTACAAGACCTTGTAATAGGAAATGGTTTCATGAACTTCACACCCAAAGCATGAGCAGCAAAAGAAAAAATAGATAAATGGGATCTCCTCAAAATTAAAAATTTTGCACCTCAAAGGATGTTATCAAGACATAAAAAGTCAGCCTACCCAATGGGAGAAAATATTTGACAAACATATATCTGATAGGGGCCTAATATCCTGCATATATAAAAAAATCCTACTCCTTGAAAATAAAAAGACAAACAACCCATTTAAAAATGGGCAAGTGACCTGAAAAGACACTTCTCCAATGAAGAAATACAAATGGCTAAAAACCACATGAAAGGATGTTCGACATTGCTAGCTATTAGGGAAATGCAAATCAAAACTACAATGATATACCATCTTACACCCATTAGAATGGTGGCTATTAAAAAAACAGCAGACTATAAGTGTTGGAGAGGATGTGGAGGAATGGGAACCCTCATCCATTGCTGGTGGGATTGTGAAATGGTCCAGCCACTGTGGAGGACAGTTTGTCAGTTCCTCAAAAAACTAACTATAGAACTTCCATATGATCCAGCAATTCCACTGCTGGGTATATACCCTGAAGAACTGAAAGCAAAGACACGAACAGATATATGCACATCAATGTTCATAGCGGCATTGTTCACTGTTGCCAAAAGTTGGAATCAAACCAGGTGCCTATCAACAGGTGAATGGATAAACAAAATGTGGTACATACATACAATGGAATATTACTCAGCTGTAAGAAGGAATAAAGGACTAACACACGGGATAACATAGATGAATCTTGAAGACCTTATATTGAGTGAAGCAAGCCAGGCATTGAAGGATGAACAGTACATGACCTCACTGATATGAATTAAGGAAATTGAGCAGTCTCAGAGAGCTATTGTCTGAAAGATAGGTTTACAAGAAATAGAAAGAGAAGAGAAGGTTGTGTGCCATCACCCATACAGGCGTAAACTATGGTAAAGTGATAGAGAGTAGTTGCATATTGAAGGGATAGAACGGGAAGGTATTGATATTATTGGCTTGGGTGGTGCAGGGTTGACAGGTGGGTAGATAGGGAAGGGTGGGTTAGAAGGCTCAGGATACTGGGGGAAGAGTTGGGAGAGGGACCAGATGAACACTTGAGATTTGTGGGTATGAGGTTGAAAGTACAGAGGTGGGAATGCTCTTATGGCAATATGACAAGGAAGGGTCACTGGTTTAGGGTGTTGTTTGGGGCAGCATTTGGGACAGCGCACACCTGAAGAAGTCTTCTAGGGAGTGTGTGAGTGTTCATTCTGGCATAATGTGTTGTATCAGTGGGTGAAGACCCACATAATGAGCAGGAAGGAGTTGGACTCCCATATTTGGGAGGACTGATTCATTCAGAAATAGACAGGCAGGAGTCTCTCAAGAGCAAGGGCAGTTCCTAATAGGGGAGGACAAACCAGTGTGTCAAGGCCTCTTTTTGCATCTAACTATGAATCATGTCATCCAATGAGTCAAGCCAGGTGGTTGTCGTGGGCCCTAGGGGGATTGGGAGTGAGGAATAGAATAGATCAAACAGGGAGTATTTAGTGGTCAGTGGAAATGTTCTTCATTACCTTACAGTGATGGACACAGGACATGATAAATATCAAATTTTATAAAAGTGTATGGTATAAAATGTAATCCATAGTGTAAAACATTGACAATGTTTAGTAGCTATGTTTCACTATTTTTATATCAGTTGTAACAATGCTACCATCCACATATAAAAAGGTATTAATATGGGTGGGAGGAAAGGGGGAGGAGTTTCGGTATATGAAAGTCTCCTGTTTTCTGTGTGTGACTTTGCTGTGACCTAAAATTTCTTTGAAAACAAAATGAAAAATAATGAGATACTGGGGAATGAGAGGGAGAAAGTGCCATGGTGCAGACTGTACACCAGATATTGCAGTGATGAAAGGCAAAATGTCAAAAAAAATTTTATACAGTTTTTATTTTTTAATATCCCAATCTTTTAATTTTATTTTTAGTTTTTTTTTTTAATTTTTATGTATTTTATCTCTTACATTTAAACTTCATTATTATTTCATCTTCCTTTTAATTGTATTTGGCTATTGTAGTGGCTTCATCTTTAAAGAAGCTTTGGATCACAGAAAGGTTACAACTGGGGCAGGGGAGGATTGTTGGTGTGGGGTGTCAGGGATGGGGGATACATGGGAGGAAGTTCACCTGAGCATACATATAAGGTATATAAAATTTTTCAAATATTCACCGGGCATTGTCACAGTAGGTGGTGAATCACTCAATAAATGAGAAAAAACTCTCTAAGGGAGCAGCAACAGTCCCCCAAGTGCAGAGGCAGTATCTGGCAAAGGAGGATGATCCAATGATGGGCCCTTGATATTGATGACTAGCCTTATGAGTCTTTGCTCTAAAATTGAAACTTAGCCTATTTTTATTGGGTGCCTAAGGGTTGCCTCCTGAGAGCCTCCTTGTTGCTCAAATGTGGCCTCTCTCTTAGCCAAACTCAGCATATGAATGCATTATCTTCCTCCCAGCATGGAACATGACTCCCAGGGATGAGCCTTCTTGGCACCGAGGGATTGCTACCATGCACAAACTGGCAATGTGACTGGAAAAAGACCTCGAATAAAAGAGTAAAAGGTAAAGACAAATGAGTTTATATGGCTAAGAGACTTCAAAGTGAGTCAGGAGGTCATCCCAGAGGTAACACTTATGCTCATCTCATTAGGATCTCATAGACTTCCAAAGCAGATATCACCCCAAATAGCAGGGCTCCGGAGACACCCAGGTCCTATGTCAGGGCTGATAGCTCCAGAGTTTAGTGCCTTGACAGTGGGCCCCACTTTGGAGTTTGTGCTCCTTAGAGTGACAGAGTTGGACTCAACTATGTCTTTCCTGCACATGGCTCATCTGTCTCTTCTATTCAAACCTATACTTTGTCCTGGAGTTTGTAAGTGTATGTCCAGAGACATGAGTCTTTGGGCTGCCCATGTGCCATCTGGGCCCAGAACCTTGGTGGAGCAGTAACTCCTACTCTATAGGTCATTGGACTCATCCAGGACACCTGGCAGGGAGATGATGATGGATAACGGCCATCTCAGGGAATGGAGAGAGTCTGCAGCTGTAGGCAGGATAGTCCCATCCATCTTTTCCATGGGATATAAGCCCCCTCAATTGGAGGTGGAGTGGATCTCACCATCCAGACTCCTCAGGGTTGGGGGAAGAGCTATGGGCTAGAGTGGACTTACTGGTATTCTACTATAGACATATTGTGATTCAAGCAATGGAAGAAATTACAACATTGATGTGGATCCAGAGGCCACTGGATGCTCTGGGAGTAGGGAAAGGGAAAAGCAGTTGTAATACAGGAGCTTTTTCGGAACTTGAGAATTGTCCTGAGTGACATTGCAATGACAGATATAGGCCATTTTATATCATATAACATGCAGAACTGTGTGGGATAGAGTGTTGTCTACAATGTGAACTATGGTCCATGCTTAATGGAAAAGCCCCAGGATGTGTTTATCAATTGCAATTAATGTGCCACACTAATGAAGGATGTTTATGTGGAAGGTTGTTGGTGGTGTGGGAGGCGAGGCATATGGGAACTCCTATATTTTTTGTGTAACATTTATGTAATCTAAGTATCTTTTAAAAAATATTAAACATTATAAAAATAAATAAGTAAGTAAGTAAGTAAATAAATAAATAGAATCATACAATAGGTAGTACAATGTGTCTGGTCTCCTTCACTTAGTATAATTTTTTTGTCTGATATTAACATTTCATAGTATTAACTTACATTTGTTCAGATTCAAGAAAAACAGTCTTATGTATGCAATTTTACCCATATTCAAATTTCACATATTGATATTTCACATAAGATGTTTAGTTCATAATATGGCAATCATACAGTATCTGTCCTTTTGTGTCTGGCTTGCTTCACTCAACATAATGTCCTCCAGGTTCATCCATGTTGTCATATGTTTCATGGTTTCATTTCTTCTTACTGCTGCATAATATTCCATCGTGTGTGAATGCCACAATTTGTTTATCCATTCATCAGTTGATGGACACCTGGGTTGATTCTAACTTTTGGCTACCGTGAATGATACTGCTATGAACATTGGTGTGCAGATGTCTATTCGTGTCACTGCTCTCAGTACTTCTTGGTATATACCTAGCAATTCCCATAGCAGGTATATATTCAAATTCCTTAGGAACTGTAACATTCTGCATTCCCACCAACAATGAATAAGCATTCTTATGTCCCCATATCCTCTCCAACATTTACAGTGTTCTGACTTTTTAATAGCAGCCAGGCTAATAGGTGTGAAATGATATCTCATTGTAGTTTTGATTTGCATTTCATTAATTGCTAGTGATGTTGAACATTTTTTCATGTATTTCTTTGCCATTTGTATTTCTTCTTTGGACAGTTGTCTTTTCAAGTCTTTTGCCCATTTTTTAATCAGATAGTTTGTCTTTTTCTTGTTGAGTTGTATGATCTCCTAATATATCATGGATATTAAACCTTCTCGGATATGTGATTGCCAAATATTTTCTCCTATTGAGTTAGCTGCATTTTCACCCTTTTGAGAAAGTCCTTTGAGGTGCAAAAGTGTTGAATTTTCAGGAGGTCACATTTATCTGTTTTTTCTTTTGTTGCTCATGCTTTGGGCATAAGGTTTAAGAAACTACCGCCTACCACAAGATCTTGAAGATGTTCTCCTACATTTTCTTCTAGGAGTTTTATGGTTGTTGATTTTACATTTAGGTCCTTGATCCATTTGGAGTTAATTTTTGTATAAGGTGTGAGATAGGGGTCATTTTTCTTTCTTTTGGATGTGGCTATCCAGTTCTCCCAGTACCATCTATTGAATAGACTGTTCTGCCAGAGCTGGCTGGGTTTGACAGCCTTGTCAAAACTCACTTGACTGTAGATGTAAGGGTCAATTTCTGAGTTCTTGGTTTGGTTCCATTGGTCAATCTTTCTGTCCTTATGCCAGTATCATGCTGGTTTTTTTTTTTTTTTTCTCACCACTGTAGGTAAGTAATATACTTTAAAGTTAGGAAGTAAGAGTCCTCCAACTTCATTCTTCATTTTTAAGACATTTTTGGCTATTCAGGACTCCTTACCCTTCCAAATAAATTTGATTATTGGCTTTTTGATTTCTGCCAAAAATGCTGTTGGGATTTTTATTGAGATTGCATTGAATCTGTAAATCAGTTTGGGCAAAATTGACACTAATGATATTTAGTCTTCCAATCCATGAACATGGAATGTCCTTCCATTTATTTAAGTCTTCTTTGATTTCTTTTAGCAATGTTTTGTAGTTTTCTAAATACAGGTCCTTTATGAACTTGGTTAAATTTATTCCTCATTATTTGATTGTTTTAGTCACTATTATAAAAGGAATTTTTTTTTTCTGATTTTCTTCCCCACTTTGCACATCAGTAGGGTATAGGAACACTATTGATTTTTGCCTATTAATCTTGTATCCTGCCACTTTGCTGAATTTATCTATTTATTCTAGTATCTTTCTTGTGGGTTTTTCAGGATTTTCTAGTTATAGGATCATGTTGTCTTCGAATAGTGAAAGTTTTACTTTTTCCTTTCCTATTTGGGTGCCTTTTATTTCTTTGTCTAGCCTAATTGCTCTAGCTAGAACTTCCAGCACAATATTGAATAACAATGGTGACAGTGGGCATCTTTGTCTTGTTCCCAACCAAAGCAGGAAACCTTTCAGTCTTTCACAGTTAAGTATAATGCTAAATGTAGGTTTTTCATATATGCACTTTACCGTATTGAGAAAGCTTTCTTTTATGCCTGTCTTTTGGAGTGTTTTTATCAAGAAAGGTTGGTGTATTTTGTCAAGTGCCTTTCTGTATCAATCGAGAGGAATTAAATTTATCAATGTGGTTTATTACACGAATTGATCTTTTTGTTAAACCACCCTTGCATTCCTGGGATAAAACCCACTTGATCATGGTGTCTAATTCTTTTAATGTGCTTTTGGATTCTGTTTGCAAGTATTTTGTTCAGGATTTTTGCATCTATATTAATTAAAGATATTGGCTTTGTAATTAGCTTTTTTTCATTGCATCTTTATCTGGTTTTGGTATAAGTGTGATTTTGGCTTTACAGAATGAGTTTGGTAGTATTCTTTCCTGTTCAATTTTTCGGAAGAGCTTGAGCAAGATTGGTATTGGTTCATTTTTGAATGATTGGTAAAATTCACCTGTGAAGCCCTCTGGTCCCAGGCTTTTCATCTTTGGGAGGTTTTTGATGACTGTTTCAATCTCTTCACTTGTGATTGGATTGTCGAAGTCACCTATTTCTTCTAGGGTCAGTGTAGATGGTTTCTGTGGTTCTAGGAATTTACCCATCTCCTTTACATTGTCTAGTTTTTTTGGCATACACTTGTTCATAGTATCCTTTTATGATCAATCTTATTTCTGTGGGATCAGTATTAATGACCCCCCTCTCATTTCTGATTTTATTTACTTGAGTCTTTTCTGTTTTTTTGTCAGTCTAGCTAAGGGTATGTTGGTTTTGTTGATGTCAAAGAACCAACTTTTGGTTTTGTTGATTTTCTCTACTGCTTTGTTTGTTCTTGATTTCATTTATTTCTGCTTTGATCTTTACTATGTCTCTCCTTCTTCTTGATTTGGGATTAGTTTGCTGTGCTTTTTCTAGTCCCTCCATGTGTGCAGCTAGATCTTCAATTTCAGCTCTTTCTTCTTTTTTAATATAGACATTGAGGGCTATAAATTTCCATCCCAGCACTGCCTTTGTGGTGTCCCATATGTTTTGTTATGTTGTGTTCTCATTTTCCTTCATCTGAAGATATTTGCTGAATTCTCTTGCAATTTCTTTTTTGATCCACAGATTATTTAAGAGTGCATTGTTTAATCTCCATATATTTGTGAATTTCCCCCTTTTTCCATCCACTGATGATTTTTAATTCATTCTGTAATAATCAGAGAAAGTGTTATGTATAATTTCAATCTTTTTAAATTTATTGAGACTTTTCTTGTGACCTAACATATGATCTACCTTGGAGAAGGATCCATGAACACTTGAAAAGAAACTATATCTTGCTGTTTTGGGGGCCAATGCTCTATAGATGTCTATTAGGTCTAGTTCATTTATCACATTATTGAAGTACTTTGTTTCTTCATTTATCCTCTGACCAGATGTTCTATCCAGTTCTGAGATTGGTGTATTGAAGTATCCAACTATTGTTGCAGAGATATCCATTTCTCCTTTCAGGTTTGCCTGTGTTTATCTTGGGACACTGAGGTTTGGTGCATAAATATTTAGTATATTTAATTCTTGCTGAATTGTCCCTTTTATTAATATATAATATTAATAAATAATATATATACTATATAATATTATAACAGTTTTGCATTTAAAATCTATTTTGTCCAATATTAGTATCACTACTCCTGCTCTTTTCTGGTTACTTTTTGCATGGAACATCTTTTTCCAATCCTTCACTTTTAACCTGGTTGTGTTATGTCTGAGGTGAGTCTCTTGTAGAAATTCAATGTTATTACTGTAAAAACATTACTTACTTCATCCATTTTGACTTTGGCTATCTGTTGTCATATCATTCTATTGTCTATATTTTTACCTTTTAATTCACCCTTTCTAATGATTTTCATTTGTTCTCTCTTCTCTCCAAATCTCTCATGCTTGTTTTTCCTTTCATGCTGAAGCACTCCTTTTAGTATCTCTTGTAATTCTGGTCTTTTGGTAACATATTCCAAAAGTTTTTGTTTGTCTGTGAAGATTTTGGACTCACCCTCATTTCTGATGGACAGCTTTGCTGTATACAGAATTTTTGGCTGGCATTTTTTCTGTTTCAGTACCTTAAATACATCATATCACTTCTTCTCTCCTTCATGGTTTCTGATGAGATGCCAGCACTTAATCTTATTGAGGCTCCCTTTTATGTGATGCTCTGCTTTTCTCTTGTTGCTTTCAGAATCTTATCTTTATCTCTTATATTTGTCATTCTGAATAGCAGTTGCCACAGTGTAGGTCTATTTGGATTTATTCTATTTGGGGTGCATTGCTCTTCTTCAATATTGATATTTATGTCTTTCATAAGGGTTGGGAAGTTTTCAGTCATTGTTTCCTCTATTCTTTCTGCCCCTTTTCCATTTTCTTCTCCTTCTGGGACACTGATAATGTGTATGTTTTTCTGTTTCAGGTTTTCATTCAATTCCCTGAGACACTGTTCCATTTTTACCATTCCCTTTTCTTTCTGTTCTTCTGTCTTATCTAGCTCAGATGTTCTGTCTTTGAAATCACTAATTTATCTCTGAGCAATTCAAATCTGCTCTTATGTGCCTCTAATGTATTTTTAATCTCATCCATCATGACTTTCATTCCCATAAGGTCTGTTACTCTACTTGCAGACTTTCAAATTGTTCTTTATGCTCTCCCAGTGTCTTCTTCATATCCTTTATCTTTTTATTCATATTTTCTTTCAATTCTTTGAATTGATTTAGAAGAGTTGAGTGGTTTTCATTGATTGTTTTAAATCCTCTATCTCTTCAGGATATTTGATTTGTTCCTTTGGTTGAGCCATCTCTTCCTGTTTCCTAGTATGGTTTGTAACTTTTTGCTGATATCTAGGCCTCTGAATATGTTGTTGAATCTACTCTGATGGCCAATTCTCTCTCTTGCCTATTATTATTTTTTCACAGTTCTTCTTTTATATTTAGTTCAACCAATCCAAGTCTTTAAAAGTGCCCAGCTTAAGTTATTAAAATTGTGCCAGGGACTCATTAATGGGGTGTAGATTTTCTCCCAGAAGTTAGAGAACCCAGAGACCAAAGTGCAATTTTTGTCCATGCAATTTCTAGACTGGCCAGCAGATGGCCCTCATTGGTGCACCTTTCCACAGAGGTATATTTCTCAGTTTTCCATTTTTTTGGTGTGGTTGGAGCCAAGATTCAAAGCAGACCCCACTGGCCGAATTCACTGAAGAAATGCCCCTCGACTTCCCTTGCTTTTCCCTTGTAACAGCTGACAGGGAGGAAGATGTCTGCTCTCCTCTCAGTCAGCTGCAATGAGCCAGGGCTTTTACCCCCATTTAATGTCTTGGGGATGGGGGAGGAGAGACCTTCCCATTGGTCAGGAGGTTTAATAACTCACAGATTAATGTTTTGGGTTCTTTGTCTCTCTGTCCCTCACCTCCTGGGAATTGTGAAGCACATTTCTTATCTGCTGACCCCCAAAGTAGGTCCCTCAAGCAGCTTTTGGCTCTTTCTCTGTTGTTTTTGTGAGTGAGGTGAGCTTTGTCTGCCTAATTTGATGGCATCTTCACCTCCAAAGTTTTGATGTAATATTTATGCAATCTAAAGCTTCTTTAAAAGTATATATAAATTAAACTTGGTGTATCTTATTATCCCCAAATCAGTACGGCATTCATTGAAGTATATGAGGTCTAAAAGAATAAAGATAAAGAATTTTATCTTTTTAATAGAGATTAGAAAAGCTGTGAAAAAACTAGATTTTGAACAGCTTTTTGTTGCATTTTTAGTGTTTAATTTTTAAATTTTTGTTTTGTTTTTTTGCTGATTGGTTGGTTTGGCTCTGTTTTCTTCTATTCAGAGCTTTTCCCAATGGTGCTGGATGCACCTCTCTTAGGACTTACATACAACTAAGGGTTGCTAGAGTGAAATTGAGTTCAAGAATGTCATTGGTTCCTTAGTAACCATGAATGTAAGCATTTAAACAGCAAATGACAATAGGAATTGACTGTGCACAGACTCCCAAAGGGTAAGGAGTAAAAGACACTATAATGCAAATAATGTTTAAGTTTTAGTGAGTCTCTTTGTATATCTCATATATTTAGTATATCCTATTAAGAATATTCCATAGTATAAAACAGAGATTATGGGTAATCAAGAGATAAGAATTTTAGTTGTATTTCTGCCACTTGTTATGTTAACTTGGAAAAACCTAGCCCATTTAGGCCTCTTTCTCTTCAACATAAAGTGGGATTTTATGTATTTTATATGTTGGCAATGATAAAATAAAAATAACGTTTGAAAGCACCTTATAAACAGAAAAAAAATCTGTGAAATGGCTCTGAAGAAAAAGCAACCCTGTGATTTGTGAATTGGCAGGTTTCTTATAAATTTTGGGTCAGGGTTTTCTAATGTATGGGACAGGAAAGTGGCAAGTAAGACCTACCACCTCAGCTGCTGAAGTCATGATTGTTAGTAGATATAGAAAATTTGTTGAAACAACATTGTTAAATGTGTCCCCAACTTCTCCTCTCTCTCTGTCTCTCTCTTTTTTTGCTTAGCCTTAAGTGTTGAATCTGAAGAGACATTTGTGTTTAATGTATTCAAATTTAAAAGGATAAAGGTCAGAATGAGGCTGCTGACCTTTTACTGATTCTTGTTGAACTAGAGTTGCTGGTCTCACTGTAGCATAGCTCCTTCTGATTTCCCAAGGCACACGATGGAGCACTGGAAAAGGTTAGAAGAAATGATCAGGCAGTAGGATGGTGCCTTCTTTAACAAGTTCCTTGATGCTGAGGCAGCAAGCTTAAAATAAATAACTGAGTTTTCACACAATTTCATTTCCCATAAGTTAAAACTCTCACCAGTCAAATAATATCAAATTTATATTAAAAAGCCAATGTGAAAGTCAATAGATGATCTGATATTTAATATAATGCTTCTGAGGTGACATATGGAATTTGGAAAGTTTTAAGATGAGGGTAGGTGAAAATGGAAGAAAAATGACTTTTTAAATAGCATTTTTAAATATTTATAAACCATTGTTTCTTAGATAATTGTGAGATTAAAATTAGATGCTCAATTCTTAATATAAAAATTTGTTTATCCTTTTCCCCTATGATTTCCTGAATTTAAATTAAGCAATTTCAAAGTTAAATGTTGTATTAGTCTGCCAAAGGGGTGCAGATACAAAGTACCAAAAATTGATTGGCTTTTATAAAGGGTATTTATTTGGGGTAAAAGCTTATAGTCCCAAGGCCGTGGAAAGTCCAACTCAAGGTACCACAAGAGGTGCTTTCTCACCAGAGTCAGTTACTATGTGTCCAGCAAGATGGCTGGTGATCTCTGAAAGGTTTCAGCCTTCCCTTCTGGGCTCCCTCTCTTAGGCTCAGCTGCTCCACTTCTTCCTGATTTCAGCTGCAGGCTGCCATAGGACTTGTCACTTATGGCTTCCTATATCAGTCTCTCTTCCCAAGGTCAGCTGTAAGCTATTAGGTAAAATGACTCAGCTCTTCCTAGGGCCTCAGCTGTTTGAGCCTTCTGCTTTCTGTCACACAGCAGGATCAAAAAATGGCAGCGCTCTCTCTTCCTGTGTGTCTATCTGTGTGAGTGTCCGTTTATATCAGAGCCAACAAGGGGGTGGAGACTCAACCTGAGTCTGGCCTTGCTGACATAGTTGAATCAAAAGCCCTAATCTTAACAGGTAATCTAATAAAAGACATCTTGGCTGAATTTAATGCAATCAAAGGGTATCACATCCAGAGGAATAGATTAGTTTACAAACATAATCATTCTCTTTTTGGGATTCATAAAATAATCTCAAACTGCCACAGATGCATATATGACTTTTAGGTTTTTAAAAGCTTGACTTACTTTTTAAAAAAATTAACTTCTATCTACTTCTTAACCAAACTTGGACATTAACTCCTTGTGTTTATCTCAAACCTATAAACTGATTAGTGCCTTTGCCACTCTCTTGCTGCCATTTATTTAGTTGAATAACATATAATTGTTTTTGCAAGAAAATAGAGATCAAATACTGGCAATTTCATATGGTTCAACATAATATCTTTGTTTCTCCTATCTACAAACCCATGTTGTGAAGGATGGGGTCTTTCCTGACAAAGCGAAAAAGCAATAGACAAAATCTATATATGTAACTAATTTAATATCCTTAAATCTATTAGTATTTTTAAGCGTCATTTTTACTTGGTTTCCTGAAAAGTTTATTATATAAAAGAAGGATATGTCAATGGTAAGGACATATATTTTCTGTACTAGAAATGAGAGAATGCATTTCTTCTACCTTCCAGTATTTTGAATATACGATATATTTGGTGTTAAATATATGTAAAGTACTTTCTATTTCCAACACTCAATATGATAATCAATAATTAATATTAGTTATTACTAGCCTTACTAGCCTTTATCATAGGATTCTGTGTTATTCACAGTTCAATGCAGAACATATTTATTGTGTATACAGAGTTTACATCATAATTAACTTGGCTAAAAGACTATCAAATAGAAGGGAATTACTTCTCCAACAGTTTTTTAAAAGAAATATAAATTTATGTACAACAGTAACTACCAAATTAAATACTGACTTTAATAAGCTTGAAGTACATTTTTCTAATATTCTTCCTAAGGAAAATTTCATTATAAGGTTTCATTCTTTTATATGTTCATTTTGGCTATAGGTCATTAATTGCTGATAGGGATTATCATATTTTATAATTTTGGTGGTAATATTTCATTTCATAGGAGTACTTATTATTTTTATTAAAGCAATGTGACTTACTCTTGGCAAGTTGAAGTATTTCTATACATATCTTGAAAGCAGATATAAATGCTGAAGTGTGCTTTAATACAGTTGCATATAATGAAACCTGAAATTTAATTTTAACTTAATATGGTAGATTGTTTTTTAATTGGAATGTCTTTACCTGTCAATTAGGAATATCCAAAATCTTTAATTATATTTCATTGAAGAGAAGAAAAAAATCAACTTGTGTTCTAACAGCTAAAAGAAAACTTTGAATATTTTCCATAAAACACAAAGAGTTTTCTAATAAAATCAATTAGCATAATGTGAAATTGACCAATTTTCATTTAAATTTCTCAATTTATAAATTGACTTCTGTGCCAAACCATGATATAGAAACGTAAGTATCATTGTATGACTGAGAGTTTGTTGAAAAGCTGTTAGGATGTTTTTACTGAGTTTGGAAGGGAAAAAAAGGGGGAAATTCAAATGCTTTCCAAATTGATATTATTTTGTATTTTTACAATTAGATGACTGATAGAATTAAAAAAAATCTCAACTTTTAAAATTCATTTTGGAAGTAATCACATTTATTATTGCTGATAAAATCCATATATTATGTAAAAGAAAAGACAAGGGAATTTAATTCAGACAAATATAAACTAAGGTTTTGTTCAGAAAAACCCTTTTGAGCAGGTTTAGAAGGCTATACATAGTCAGTTTTAGGCATGTTGTGCTTGAGATGCGTGATAGGTTGATATCCAGACATCCAAGTGGGGATATAGAATAAGCAATGGATACAGTACCATAGCAATACCAACATCATCCTCATCCTCATCATCAATAATGAAAATAGATATCATTTATTGGGCACTTGCTGTCAGCTGTGGTTCTTAGAACTTTGAGTTATCTCAATAGTACTTATGAGGTAGGTACCATTATCCTCATTTTACAGATGAGGAAACTGAGATAAGGATGATAAGCAGCTTGCTTATGATCACACACTGAGCTGGAATTTGAATTAAGTCAGTTGGAATCCATAGTCTACACTTTTAAACACCAAACACACCAACCTCTTAGATAGGAAGGAGGTAGAAATGGAGATATATGTGAATAGACTCTGATCCACTTACTGCCTACGTCTGTACCATGTACTCTCCCTTCTTTCCTTTTAAAATCAGTGAATTCTTTCTGTGCTCATGAGAAAACAATTTTCTCCACTTGGTCACTAGATCCCTTGCCTTGGGTCTACTGAAGGATTTTGCTCCTGTATTTTTAATCTATTTGCATAATCAATTTCCCCTCTTCTATCTGTAAATTACAATCAATATAAATTTTATTGCAATATATTACTCTTAAAAATAAATCCTAGTCCCCACATAGTTCTCCAGCTTCCACCCCATTTTTCTGTTCTTTTTCAAACATGTATTCTGGACACTCTCTCTACTTTTCTGTCCTTCCATTACATCTTTTTAAAAAATTGACAAACTTTATGTTTTAGAGCAGTTTTAGGTTTACAGAAAAATTGAGCAGAAAATACAAGAGTTCCTAAATACCCACTCCCCATTCTGCCAGTTTCTCCTATTATCAAAATTTTGAATTCATGTGGTATATTTGTTACAATTAATAAACCAATTGTAGCAGTTTGATATTATTGATGAATTCCAAAAAGAAATATTGGATTATGTTTGTACACTGGTCTTTTCCTCTGTGTGTATTAGAGTGTATTGGATTCAGAGGTTTTACTTTTACTTGATTAAATAATGATTAAGGCTTTGATTGGGCCACATCAGTAGGACGTCGAGTCCCCACCCCCTTGGTGGGCAGGGACTCACAGAGAAACCGCACCGCAGAGAAGCGAGGTTGGAGTTTTAATGCTGGAGCCCGGGAAGTGAACACACAGGAGAAGAACACAGAGGAATAGAGATGGCTCCTTAGACAGAAGTCCCGGGGAGAGAGACAGAGCCATCTGCCTGATAGTCTACAGCTGGCCTTGTGGAGAAAGCACAGCAGCTGAGCCCAGAGAGAAACCAAGCCTCAGGAAGAGAAGAACCCAAGAAGCCTGAACTCTTGGCAGATGTCGGCAGCTGTCTTGCTCCAACACATGACAATGGACTTTGGTGAGGGAAGTAGCTTATGCTTATGGCCTGGAAACTGTAAGCTTCTACACCAAATAAATACCCTTTATAAAAGCCAACAGATTTCTGGTATTTTGTGTCAGCACCCCTTTGGCTGACTAATACACCAGTTTTGAGACATTATTATTAACTAAAGTCCATAGTTTACAATAGGGCTCACTTCTTGTGTTGTATACTTTTTAATAAATGCATGATGTCATGCACCTACCATTCCAGTGTCATACAGAGTTGTTACATTGCCCTAATAATCCCAGTTTCACCTATTAATACCTCTGTTCCTCCCCTGAAGTCCTAGTTACCACTGATCATTTTTATTCTTTCTATTGTTTTGCCTTTTGTACAATGTCTCATAGTTGTAATCATACAGTATGTAGCCTTTTCAGACTGGCTTCCTTTGCTTCTCAATATGGTTTTAAGTTTCCTCCATGTCTTTTCTTGGTGTGATGGCTCATTTCTTTTTATTGTTGAATAATATTCCATTTTATGTATGTTCTACAGTGTTTTTCTATTCACCTATGGAAGGACATCCTGGTTGTTCCTAATTTTTGGCAATTATGGATAAAACCTTCATGTGCAGATTTTTTGTGTAAACATATTTTCAACTTATTTGGGTAAAACCAAGGATTGTGATTGCTGCATTGTATGTTAAAGCTATACTTAGTGTTATAAAAAACTGCTAACTAAACGATCTTCCAAATTGTTACACCATTTTGCCTTCCCACTAGTAATGAATGAGAGTTCCTGTTGCTCTACCTCCTCACCAGCATTTGGTGTTGTCAGTGTTTTGGATTTTAGCATGCTAATAGATGTGTAGTGGCATCTCGTTGTTGCCATTTTCTTTTAAATTCACTACAGTTAAGCTTTGTCTATCAAGCCATTGAAATTGCTTTTGTTAAAGTCACCAATCTTTTCCATGTTGATAAGACCAATTACCAATTTTTTTTCTCAACTTAGACATTTCAGCAGTGTTTGCACAGCTGATTACCCCTCCTTCCTGAGATTCTTTACTTGTCTCCTGGAAGACTATTCTCTTTTGGTTTTTGTTCTGTTTCTTAGTCTGTTTTGCTGGACTCTCCTTTCTCAATCTTTAAATAGTGAAATAACTGGCCTTTTAAAATCACATACTGTACATACATGATCTGATATAGTTGTGTTGCTTTTAATATCATCCTTATGCTCATAATCATCTAATTTATATGCCTGGGGCCAACCTCTGAGCTTCAGAATGATATATCTGACTAACTTACTCATTCAACAACTTCATTCAGATGTATAGTAGGTTTCCCAAACTTGATTTTCCACAGAAGAACTCTTGAATTTTGGCTCACCCCCAACTCCCATCATCCTGCTCTTCTCCCAGCCTGCTACATCTCAATAAATGATGCCACCAAATCACTGATGTTAAAAAAATAGGAGTAAAAAAACATATAAAAAATATAGGAGTCAGTATTGATTTCTCTTTACCTCACATTCAATCCATCAGCAATTTCTTTCAACACTACCTTTATTATATTTCCCAGACTTTAATACTTTTCACTTTCTCCATTATTACTACCATATTACTAGTCTTCTAAATGTTCCCTTTGTCTCTAATCTTGACCTGGTAACAACTGGTTATTTTTAAACATGTAACTCCATGGTTTAAAATCCTCAAACAGTTTTCCATCATGCAAAAATAAAACTCAAATTACTTTTCATCATCCTTGAAGTCATAATTTATCTGGCACCTGCCTACTGTTGTAACACTTCTCATATCATTCTCTAACCTGTTTCCTCTTCTCTATCTGTTTTAAGTATTTTCCCCCAATAGTTAAAGCTCATTCAATCCCAGATCTTTATGTTTACTATTATCTCTCTTTATATTGGGTTGGAAGGCTGGACCCTATTCACTTTTCAACTCTCAGGTTAAATGATACTTCTTTAGTAAGGCCTATACTGACCCAAGTAACCCCCTCACTCCACGTTACTATCTATTTCTTATATATTCGTGTTTGTATCTTACTCGTTCCTTAATAATTATATTGCATTTTTATTTATTGATTGATTCATCGATCCATTCATTTATTGCTTGCTTCCCTACAACTAGACTGTTATCATTGAATGTAGGAGCTTGGTCCGTGACATAGTAAATACTCAATAAATATTTGCAGAAGGAATTAATTATATTAATTCATGCAATACTTTAGAATTGACAAAAGATTTTTATGTATATAAAGTTGTCATCCAATGAACAATTCTCAGCAAGAAAGGCAAAATATTCTCTCTTATCCTAGAGGCTCAACACAAATATGGCTTAAAAGATCATCTATCCTATCCTGTCCACTGTTCCCATTGGGAAAACCTTGGCTTAGAGAGATTTAATTGACATGTCTAAATTATAAGGAAGAGTTGAGATGGAACTTACTCATAAACCATCTGTTGTCAAATTATTCTATGCCTTCTTGATATTCTTCTTTTGATAGTTTATAGTGTAACATATTTTAGAAAAATAGCATCCATAAATTAACCTCTTTGAATAAAGCTAAATACATTCAACATTAAATTTGACAACATTAAGCAGCTGAAGAAGTAACACAGTTGAAAAAAATAATAGGTAAATTTATTACTCTTCAGATTGGGGTGTTTCTCAGTGTCCATCTCTGAGAAAAAAAAGTGTGAAAATTTAATCCAAGAGTACCAGGATATCTTATATCACTCATCAAGGTGATCAGAATGTATTCATATTCAGATTTTGCCATTATTTATTGAATAAATACTAGGTTTTAGTATAGCACTATTTATCTTTCCTTATGTAATCTCATATAATCCTCACAATTATTTTTTTAGTTATTTATAATTTTTTGCTTGAAAGAAAGCCTTGTACAGCAAGTATAGTGCATCTATAGGATTTGTACCAAAATCCTCTGGCTAATAATGAATTTCTCCCTACATTCTATTTTACTGTCTTTCCACTTTCAGGAACATATCTGTGCAATATAATTAGAGAAAAGAGTTTTGACCTTGAATAGTGGATTGTAACATACCATAATGTTGTTCCAATACCCAGTTTTTCAAGCCAAAAAGCCTGAATTTATCCTTCATTTCTCCCTTTCCTTCAGTGCCATCACTTACACTTAATGCATTGATAAATTGTGGTTGCACTACTTCTAAATTATGTCTTAAATTGGTTCATTTCTTTCCATCTCCTCTATCATTGTGCTAACCCAAATCCACATCATCTTTAAACTGCACTAACTGGTGTCTGTACTTCACTCTTGTTGCCTTACAAGCCATTCTTTGTAATAAGTAGCAATGAGAATTATCTTTTAAAACTCAAAATCATATCGTAGCTCTCTTTTTAAAACAAAGCAACAAAACAAAAAACCTCTGTAGTGACTTACTATTGGATTTAGGATGAAAACCAAACTCTCAAGATAGCCTACAAGATATTACATCTGACTGTCACCTACTTGATCTTCTACTGCCACCTCTTTTTCCCTGTGTTCCAGCTACAGGGACATTTAAAAACATGATTTTATCTTACTCAAATTTTCAACGATCATTGTGGACTTGGAGTCTTTCCACTTCTTATACCTTTTTCCTTCAATGCATTCTCCCCCATTTGTCACCTATGGCTGGCTCATTTTCTGAATTTTGGTCTCTAAATATTTACATAGATATTTAGAGAGATCTTTGGTGACCACTTCTAATAGGGTGGACTGCCCACCCCCCACCTCAGCCCTCTGCTTACTCTTAAACACATCACACTGTTTTTATTTGTTTTTGTTTTTTTAACATTACTGAAGGTACTTCAGGATCGTCTTTATTTATTTTCTTGCTTATTTTCTGACTTTCCTCACATAAGAATATAAGCACTTGAAGTCAGGGTCTTCTCTGTGTTATTTAACGTTGTATTATCATACCCCAAACTAGTGCTGAATACTTGATTCTGGAATGAGTGAATGAAGAGAAAGATAAAAATGGAATCAAGAAAAATAACAGAATCTAAAATTTGTTAGTTTGCCTCCTTCATTTCATTTAAACTCAGCTCATAAGATTGAGTCCTGATTATATAACAGACAATGAAGAGGAAAGGGCAAATTGATTCTTAGGGAGAAATTTTGGTACTTAAGACAGAAATATGCCTTAATTGGCGAATAGCAATAATCCATCTAGCCACGCTTATAGAAGCATCTTTGTTTCTTTGATTTTCTTTTATTGAATTAATTCAATGATCTTATGATATATCTTCTCTACTGGGAGTGTATTCCATTAGAAAATGACTCATATTTGTAATCTAGCTAGATATATCTCCCATTGTATAAGATTGCATTGATGTTATAAATTCACATCACTTTAAATTCAGTTGTATTTAATAGATTTTTTTCATAAAGAGATATTAGAGAAGATAGACTAAACCCAGAGCTGATGATTTGAAAAGCCTAATAAAATAAATCACTCTCTAGCAAGAACGAAGTTTCAAAAAATAGTATTTGTTATAGATTGTTACATTATACATTTTCAAAATATCAAGAAATGCTATGAATAACTTTTAGAAGTAAAGTTGAAAGCTTAGATAGAATAGATAATTTTCTATGAAAAACTGAAAGTATCAAAATGGTCTCAAAAAGTAAAAACCTGAAGAGGACAATAGCTATTAAAGGTATTAAGTCAGTGTTCCATTTCCTGCCCCCATTCTCAGGGCATTTTAAAAACTTTAAGAAAAAATAATGCCAATCTAATGTACACTACTCTGTAGATTAGAGGGGAATAGGTCTTCCAAAGCTTTCTGAATGACTATTAAAACTTTGCAACATAGCCAGACAAAGGCAGTAAGAAAAAGAAATATTAAAGGCCAGTGCAAATGAACATAGAAGCAAAAATCCTAAAATAGTTATTACCAAGTTGAATCAAAGAATAAAAAAATATATATATAATCAAAATATACTAGAATCAAGTAGGGTTTAACCCCCAAAATGAAAGAATTGTTGAATACTTGAAAATGTATTTAATTACTACAAAGCCAACAGCTAACACAATAATTAAAGTTTAAATATTTAGAAGCCTTCCATTTAAAATCAAGAACATTCATGGATTCCAGCTATAGTGGCTTCTAGTTAATATGTAACTCAGGGTATGAATGAAGTAACATTTTTTAGGAGGTAATAAGAAAGGAAAAATAAAGCTGTCATTATTTGTTGATGAAATGGTTGCTGATGTAAAAAAAATAAAAGTATCAATAAACAAAATAGTACAAACTAATTAGACATTGACAACCAATTAGAAAATGTATTTTAAAAAATACCTTTTACGATAACAACAAGTACTATGAGGTACTAAGGGATAAAATCTACAAAAAAGTGTAAGATCTGTATGGAAAAATACGTATAAAAACCATCACTAAATGCCATAAAGGAATACTGAATAAATGAAAAGATTTATCATGCTTTTGTATGGGGATCTGCAACTTTATAAAGATGCTAATTCTTCTCATAATAATTTTTCTATTCAAACAATTTTCATTAAAAACCCAAACAGGAACTTTTCTGGAAATTTACCTATGGAAAACTAAAGAGGTTTAAAAGAACCAATGGAACATTTAAAATAAACTTTTTGAATTTTATTTATTTTTATTTTTAAAAAGATACTTAGATTACATAAATGTTACATTAAAAATGTAAGGGATTCCCATATGTCCCACTCCCTCCCCCTTCCACACTTTCCCGCATTAACAACATCCTTCATTAGTGTGGTACATTTGTTACAATTGATGAACACATATTGGAGCATTGTCACTAAGTGTGGATTATAGTTTATATTATAGTTTAAACTCTCTCCCACACATTTTTGTAAGTTATGAAAAGATATATAATGGCCTGTATCTGTCATTGCAGCATCATTCAGGACAATTCCAATGTCCCCAAAATGCCATCATATTACATCTATTTTTTTAAAAAGATAATTAGGTTACATAAATGTTACACACACAAAAAAGGGATTCCCGTTTGCCCTGCTCCCCACACCTCCCACACCCTCCCACATAAACAACGTCCTTCATGAGCGTGGCTCATTCACTGCAATTGATAAATGCATCCTGGGGCATTGCCACTGAGCATGGACCATAGTTCACATTGTAGTTAACCGTCTTTTCCACACAATTCTGCAGATTATGGGAAGATATATAATGGCCTATATCTGTCATTGCAATGTCATTCAGGACAATTTCCAAGTACCGAAGAAGCCCCTGTATTACACCTCTTTTTCCCTCTCCCTGTCCCTAGAGCCTCCATTGGCCACTGCCTCCACATCAATGTTGTAATTTCTTTCATTGCTAGAATCATAATAATTCTACAGTAGAATACCAGTAAGTTCGTTCTAGTCCATTGTTCATTCCCCAATCCTGAGGATTCTAGGATGGTGATGTCCACTCCACCTCTAATTGAGAGGGGACTTCAATCCCATACAGCCAATGGATGTGACTCTCTTGCTTGCAGTTGTAGGCTCTCTCATTTCCTTGGTATGGTGGTTGTCAATCCTCACCTCCTTGTTAGTTGTCCTGGGTGAGTCTAATGAACTGAAGAGTAAGTGTTGCAACTCCACTGAGGCTCAGGGCCCAGCTGGCACATGGACAGCCCAAAGATTCATGTCTCTTGGACATAAACCTACCAACACCAGCACCAAGTATAGGTTCATGTAGAAGGGACAGTTGAGCTATGTGTAGGGAAGCCATAACTGAGTCCAACTCTTTCACTCTCAGGAGCACGAATACCAAAGCAGGACCCACTGGCAAGGCACCAAAGCCCGGAGCTATCTGCCCTGACCATAGGACCTGGGTGTCTCCAGATGCCCTCAAGAGGCCCACTATTTGGGGGTAGTATTCACTTGGGCAGTCTATGAGATCCTGCTGAGATGTGCATAAGCGTTACCTCTGGGATGATCTTCCGACTCACTCTGAAGTCTCTTAGCCATATAAACTCATTTGTCTTTACCGTTTCCCACTTTTATTCAAGGTCTTTTTCCAGTTGCATTGCTAGCTGGTGCTTGGTAGTAATCCCCCAGTGCCAGGGAGGCTCATCCCTGGGAACCAGGTCCCATGCTGGGGTAGGGAAGGCAATGAATTTACATGCTGAATTTGGCCCAGAAATAGTCCACACTTGAGCAACATGGAGGCTCCCAGGAGGCAACTCCCAGGCACTCCACAACACTAGGCTAAGTATCAACTTCAAGAGCAAAGGCTCACAAGCATAGTTGTCAATATCAAGGGCCCTTCAATGACCATCCTCCTTCGCCAGTCATTGCCCCTGCACGTGGGGGACTGTTGTTGCTCCATTAGAGAATGTGGAGAGCTCTTCAGGATGGGAATTCAATATTCTCTTGGTTATTGTGTGAATCTCCACCCACTGCGACAATGCCCTGTGAACATTGGGAAACATTTATATACATTACATGTATGTCCAGGTGAACTTCCTCCCATGCATCCCCCATCACTGACACCCCACATCAATGATCCTCCCCTGACCCAGTTGTAACCCTTCTGTGATCCAAAGATTCTTCAAAAATGAAGCCAATAAAATAGCCAAACACAATTAATAGGAAAATGAAATAATGATCGGTTTAAATATAAGAAAAAAATACGTAAAAATTTTTTAAAAAACTAAAAATAAAATTTTAAAATTGGGATATTAAAAAATATTAAAAAAATTTTTTTTGACATTTTGCCTTTCATTAATGTAATTTCTGTTATCTTGTATGTACAGTGACATTTTCTTCCATTTATTCCCCAGTGTCTTACTTATTTTCATTTTGTTTTCAAAGAAGTTTTAAGTCACAGTAAAGTCATATACAGAATACAGGGGACTCCCATATACCCAACATACTTCCCCTTTCCCCCCTTCTCATATTAATACCTTTTTATATGTGGATGGTACATTTGTTACAACTGATATACAAATAGTTAAACATAGCTACTAACCATGGTCAATGGTTTACATTTTAGACAGTACACTTTTATAAATTTTGATGATATTTAACATGGACTGTGTCCATCATTGCAAGATCATGTAGAACATGTCCAATGCCCACTAAGTATCCATGTTCGATCTATTCTATTTTTCCCTTCCCCTCCCCTCGGGGCCCATGGCGACCCCCTGGCTTCACTCCTTGGATCACAAGATTTATAGTTACTTGCAACAACACTAAGGTCTTGATATACTGTAGGTCATCCCCTGTTAGGAACTGCCCAAGCTGGAGAAACTCCCGCCCCTCTGTTAGAGAACTTATCGGTCCTCCCCAGGATAGGATTCCAACTGCTTCCCACTCATTACATGGGTCTCCATCCACTGACACAACACATTATGACAAAATGATCACTCGCACACTCCCTAGAAGCCTGCCCCAGATGCACCCTGTCCCGAATGCCTCCCCCCCACCCTCATCCAACACCCTAAACCAGTAACCCTTTCTTGTCATATTGTCATAAGAGCATTCCTAAATTTGTACTTTCAACCACATACCTGCCAATCCCCAGTGTTAACCCGGTCCCTTCCTCAACCTTCCCCCCAGTTCCATGGACCAAACAACCCACCCTCCCCACTTTATCCACCTGTCAAACCTGCACCATCCCACCCAATAGTATCACTACCCTCCTGTCATATCCCTTCAATGCCCAACTACACACCTTCACCATGTCATAGATTACACCCATATGGGCATTGGCTCACAACCTTCTTCTCCCTTTCTATTTCCTGTAAAGCTATCTTCCAGACAATAGCTCTCTGAGTCTTCTCGATTTTCTCAATTCATATTAGTGAGATCATGTAATATTTATCCTTCAATGCCTGGCTTGCTTCACTCAACATAAGGTCCTCAAGATTCATTCATGTTATCCCATGTGTTAGCACTATAATCCTTCTTACAGCTGAGTAATATTCCATTGAATGTATGTACCACATTTTGTTTATCCATTCATCTGTTGATGGGCATTTGTGTTGATTTCAATTTTTGGCAATAGTGAATAATGCTGCTATGAACATTTGTGTGCATATCTGTTTGTGTCCTTGCTTTCAGTTCTTCTGGGTTTATACCCAGCAGTGGAATTGCTGGATCATATGGCAGTTCTACAGTTAGTTTTTTGAGGAAACACCAGTGTCCTCCACAATGGCTGGACCATTCTACATTCCCACGGGCAGTGGATGAGCGTTCCCCTTCCTCCACATCCTCTCCAACACTTGTAGTTCTCTGTTTTTTTAAAAGCTACCAGTCTAATGGGTGTAAGATGGTATCTCATTGTAGTTTTGATTTGCATTTCCCTAAAAGCTAGTGATGTTGAGCATCTTTTCATTTTTCAAGTCGTTTGCTCATTTCTTAAATGGGTTGTTTGTCTTTTTATTTTTGAGGTGTAGGATTTCTTTATATATGCTGGATATTAGGCCCCTATCAGATATATGTTTGTCAAATATTTTCTCCCATTTGGGTAGGCTGCCTTTTTACTTTCTTGATAACCTCTTCTGAGGTGCAAAAGGTTTTAATTTTGAGGAGATCCCATTTATCTGTTTTTTCTTTTGCTGCTTGTGCTCTTGGTGTGAAGTTCATGAAATCATTTCCTATTACAAGGTCCTGTAGATGTTTCCTTACATTATCTTCCAAAGACTTTATGGTCTTGGCTCTTATATTTAGAACTTTGATAGATCTTGAGTTGATTTTTGTATAAGGTGTGATATGGTGTTCCTCTTTCATTCTTTTGGATATAGATATCCAGTTCTCCAAGCACCATTTGTTGAAGAAGCCATTCTCTCCCAGTTGAGTGGGCTTGGTGGCCTTTTCAAATATCAGATGATTGTATATGCAAGGATCAATATCAGACCTCTTAATTTGGTTCTATTTGTCCGTATGTCTATCCTTGTGCCAATACCATGCAGTTTTGACCAATATAATATGTTTTAAAGTCAAGTAGTGTGATTCCTTCAATATATCTTTGGCTATTTGGGGCTTCTTGCCCTTCCAAATAAATTTCATAGATAGTTTTTCCAATTCTGTGTTGCTTTTTATTGGGCTTGCATTAAATATGTATGTTAGTTTAGGTAGGATAGACAACTTAATGTTGTTTAGTCTTCCTATCCATGAATAGGGAATATTCTTCCATTTATTGAAGTCTTCTTTGATTTCAACAGTGTTGTATAGTTTTCTGTGTATAAGTCATTTACATCTTTAGTTAAATTTATTCCTAGGTATTTGATTCTTTTAGTTCCTATAGTAAGTGATGTTTTTTAAAATTTCCTCCTGAGATTCCTCATTATTGGTGTACAGAAATGCTATTGATTTTTGTGCATTAATCTTATAACCTGCAAGTTTACAGTACTCATTTATAAGTTCTAGAAACTTTGTTGTAGATTTCTCAGGGCTTTCTATGTATAGGATCATGTCATCTGCAAATAGTGAAATTTTTACTTCTTCTTTTCCAATCTGGATGTCTTTTATATCTTTTCTTGCCTCAGTGCTCAAGCAAGTACTTCTTAAACAATGTTAAATAGGAGCAGTGATAGTGGGCTTTCTTGTTTTGTTCCTAGTCTTAGAGGGAAAGCTTTTAGGATCTCACCATTGAATATAATGTTAACTGTGGGTTTTTCATTTATACCCTTTATCATGTTCAGAAAGTTTCCTTCTATTCCTATCTTTTGCAGTGTTTTTATCAGGAAAGAGTATTGTATTTTGTCAAATGCTTTTTCTGCATCTATAGAGATGATCATGTGATTTTTTTCTTTAGATCTGTTTATGTGGTGTATTACACTGATTGATTTTCTTGTGTTGAACCATCCTTGCATACCCAGAATGAAACCTAATTGGTCATGGTGTATAATTCATTTGATGTGTTGTTGAATATCAATAGCAAGTATTTTGTTGAGAATTTTAGCATCTAGGTTCGTTAGAGAGATTGGTCTGTAATTTTCCTTTCTCGTGGCATCTTTGTTTGGCTTTGATATTAGGGTAATGTTGGCATCATAGAATGACTTAGGCAATGTTCCTTCTACTTCTATTTTTTTGGAAGAGTTTAAGCAGGATTGGTGTTAGTTCTTTCTGGAATGTTTGGTAGAATTCACCTGTGAAACCATCTGGCCTTGGGCTCTCCTTTGTTGGGAGGTTTTTGATGAATGATTCTATCTCTTTACTTGTGATTGGTCTGTTGAGTTTATCAATTACTTCTTTCATCAATGTAGGCTGCTTCTGAGTTTCTAAGGATTTGTCCATTTCCTCTAAATTATCCTTCTTGTTGGCATATGATTTTTCAAAGCATCCTCTTATGATACTCTTTATTTCTGTGGGGTCAGTGGTGATATACCCTTTCTCATATCTTATTTTGTGTGTTTGCATCTTCTCTCTTTTTTCTTTGTTAGTCTAGCTAAGGGTTTGTCAATTTTATTGATCTTCTTGAAGAACTAGCTTTTGGTTTTGTTTATTTTTTCCAGTGCTTTCTTATTTTCAATTTCTTTACTTCTGCTCTAATCTTTTTTATTTCCTTCTTTCTACTTCCTTTGGGGTTCATTTTTTGTTCTTTTTTCTAATTTCTCCAGGTGTGCAGTTAGGTCTTTGGTTTTAGCTTTTACTACTTTTCTTCATATAGGCATTTATGGCTATGAATTTTCCTCTCAGTACAGCTTTTGCTGCATCCCACAGGTTTTGATATGTCGTGTTGTCATTTTCATTCATATCAAGGTAGTTACTGTTTTCTTTTGTGATTTCCTTCTTGACCCATTGTTTGTCCAAGAATGTCTTGTTCACTTTCCATATCTTTGTGCCTAATTGGTTCTCTGCCCTTCGTGATTTCCAGCTTCATTCCATCATGGTCAGAAAAATTACTTTGTATAATTTCAAGCTTTCTGAATTAATTGAGAGTTGTTCTGTGGCCTAGCATGTGGTCTATCTTGGAGAATGATGCATGTGCCCTCAAGAAGAATGTATATCCTGCTGGATTTGGGTGGAATGTTTGGGTGGTATATGTCTATTAGGTCCAGATCCTCTAATGTATTATTCAAAGTCTTTGTTTCTTTATTGATTCTCTGTCAAGATGTTCTGTCTAATGGTGAGAATGGTGTATTAAATCCCCCCACTATAATTGTAGAGGCATCTATTTCTCCACTTAGTTTTTCCAGTGTTTGCCTCATGTATTTTGAGGTGTCTTGGGTTAGGTGCATAAATGTTTATGATTGTTCTTTCTTCTTGATAGATTATCCCTTTTATTACTATATAGTGTCCATCTTTGTCTCTTACAATAGTTTTGCCTTTAAAGTCCATTTTGTCTTATATAGCATAGCTACTCCCAATGTTTTTTGGTTATTATTTGCTTGCAAAATTGTTTTCCAAATGTTTACTTTCAGCCTTCTTGCATTCCTGGGTCTAAGATGAGTTTCTTGTAGACAGCATCTAGATGGGTCATATTTCCTTATCCATTCTGCCAATCTGTGTCTCTTTACTGGTGGGTTTAATCCATTAACATTCAATGTTATTACTGTCAAGGAATTACTTACATTTGCCAATTTTTTAATGGTTTATGTATGCCATATGTTGTTTTTATTTCTCTTCTTATCTTTTTAGTTGTTCTTACACTCTATTCCAACTCTCTCTCTCTCTCCTCTTTTTTCCTTTCTACCTGTAGAACTCCCTTCAGTATTTCTTGAATGCAGGTTTCTTATTGACATTCACTCTTAATTTCTGTTTTTCTGTGAACACCTTGAACTCTCCTTCATTTTTGAATGCCAGTTTTGCTGGATAGAGAATTCTTGGCTGGAAGTTTTTACCTTTTAGAACCTTAACTATGTCATGCCACTGCCTTCTTGCCTCCATGATTTCAGATGAGCAATCAGCACTTAATCTTATTGAGCTTCCCTTGTATGTGATGTCTCACTTTTCTCTTGCTGCTTTCAGTATTCTTTGTCTTGAGAATTTGAGGAAATAATGGCTGAAAAATCCCCAACTCTATTGAAAGACATGGACGTACATATGTACAAAGTGCAGTGCACCCCAAAGAGTATAAATCCTAACAGGCCTTCTCCAAGATGTATACTTGTCAAATTGTCCAAAATAAACCTTTTTTATCAAAACATATATAAAGAGTTTAAATCATTTGTATAAGTCTCAGTGCATTGTCACTAAGTGAACTAACTTTGGAAATCATTACACAGAGCAAGATAAAACATTATCAACACTCACCATCCACCCTCATGCTCTCCTCCCCATAGCAGCTACCCTCCCATAGGTAACCACTTTCTGACTCTAACACTGTATTTAGTTTTTCCTGTTTTGGAACTATAGTTAAATGGTATCACAAAGAATGCATTATTCTATAATTGACTACTTTTTCTCAATATTATGTCTGTAAGATTCATCCATCTTTTATGTATAACAGTAATTTGATTATTTTCAATATCATATAATTCCTCTTTTTTATAAGTAAATCTCAATTTATGTATCTATTCTCCTAGTAATGGATACATGGCTTGTTTCATGTTTTTGGTTATTATAAACACTATTATGAATGATCTTGTGCATGTCATTGTTATACACATACACACACACATGCATGAACTTCACACCTCTTTTGGGTAAATATCCAGAGATGTGATGGCATTTGGAGATTATGGAGTTATGTATATGTTCAACTTCAGTAAGTACTGCTGAACATATTTGCAAAGTGATTGTACAAAATTATACTCCCAATATCAAAGTTCCCATTGCTCACAACCTTGCCAGCTCTTGGTATTGTCTGCCATTTTAGTTATAATTATTATGGTGGGGATGTAGTGGTATATCACTATGGTTTTAACTTGCACTTTAAAAAATATTTTTTCTTTTTTCTTTTCTCCCATACACCACATTACCACTACATTGAGTTTCTTGATTGATGAAAATGATAATTTTTGTATATTGGTCACTTAGATATCCTACTTTGTGAAATGCTTCTCAAGTATTCTTTGTCCATTTTCCTGTTAGGTTTCTGATTTTTTATTTTTTTTTATTTATGTATCTTTTTCTGGACGCAAATCCTTTATCAGTTTTATGTGTTGCAAATATCTTCTATTCTTTACTTTCCTTTTCATTTTAAGGGTAGCTTTTCTTGCACAATTACTTATTTTTTAAAAAGCATTTTTTAAAGATATATACACAGACCATACAATCTATCCAAAGTGCATAATCAATGGCTTTTAGTATAATCTCAGTGTTGTGCAATCATCACCACAAAAATTTTAGAACACTTTAATGATAACTTTTGATGAGCAGATATTCTTAATTACAATTTAAGAAAACAGACAACATAACAATTTGTAGTTGAATGATTGTGTGTGTGTGTGTGTGTGTGTGGTATGGGTTCAATGTGCTCTTTTTGAGTTTCAATATTTATTGAAATGTAAGTACCAGGTCTGAAATAAATGAAAGTGTATGTACTGTTTCTGAACCTTCCATTAGTTGCATTGGCTATTTGTTTATCCTTACACAAATGGAATGCTGTCTTAATTATTGTAATAGTAACAAAAGTCAATATATCTAGTTGTATATGTTCTCTTACTATGTTCCTCATCTTGATATTCTTGGCACAATCAGCTCATCAAACCCTAACACCCATTCACTCGCTCCCTCCAAAATTACACAAAACCTGCTAATATTTACATTGGGATTGCATTTTATTGAATCTAGAAAATAATTTGGAGTAGAATTAACAGTTTTATGATACTGAATCTTCAAATCTTTTAATATGATAATTCCTTCTGATCTATTTTGATATTTGAATTCTCTCAATATTTCATAGATTTTCCTAAAGAGGACTTAAATATCTTTCATTAGATTTTTCCCTACGTAGTAAATGGTTTTTGAAATATGATTGCATGTTTTTGATACTCTTGTAAAATGTTGTTAATTTTAAATTTCATTTTCTAATTTTCAGTCTCTGTTATTTTTAAATACAATTAATTTTTGCATCTCAATCTTGTATTCATGGATCTTGCTAAAGAGTAATAATTTTTTGGTGAACATTATTGATTCTCTATAGATGACAAACATGTCATTTGTAAATAATGGTGTTTTATATTTTTTCCCTGGAATTTCATTAGCCGTTTCTCACTAATTTATCCCTTATTGTTCTGGATATGATTTCCAGAACAGCATTAAAGTAGTAATGACAATGTAGCATCCATATCTTATTTCCAGTGTCACAGGAAATCTTCCAATATTTAGTATAAAGTTGAAAATGCTTTGTAGATAAACCTTTATTAGATTAAAGGTATTTGCTTTTATTCCTAGTTTGTTAACAGTTTTTTTTTGCATCATGAATGGGACCTGAATTTTATTAAATGTTTTCACTTCATATATTACAATGATCAAATCAAAGTTCTCTGTTTTATTTGTTAATATGATTCATTTTCAAATTAAATTATTGATTGGTTTTCAAATGTTAAATCCTAATAAATTTCTGGAATAAACCCACTTTCATCATATGTATCACCTTTTTATATGTTACTTCATATTGTTTTCTAATATTTTATATAGGTTTTTTTTTTACATTTTTGTTCATGAGAGAGGGCCTGTAATTTTTTTCCCCTTTTCTTATAATTTTCTTCCTAAGATTTTGTGTTAAGGTTCTACCATTTTTGTCATACAAGTTTGAAAGCATTGCAACTTTGTTATTGTGGCAATATGATATTATTTATGAATTCCAAAAAGAGATATTGATTATGTTTGTAAACTGGTCTGTTTCTCTGGGTGTGATAACCTTTCAATTGTATTAGATTCAGCTGGGATATCTGATTTAATTATGTTAATATAAGGGCTATTATTCAACTACATCATTAGAGTGCACCTTAGCATTAAGTCCCAGCCCCCTTGGTAGGATGATAAAACAGACTCTCACATGGAAGTAGACACACAGAGAAGAAGAACACAGAGGAAGAGAGACAGCTCCAGACCTTGTGAAGAGAACACAGCAGCCGAGTGCAAAAAAGAAATAAGCCCTGGGAAGAGAGACATGCCTTATGCCAGCCTACAGCTGAGATGGGAAGAAGCTGGACTCATGGAGCTTGAAGAGGAAAAGTAAGGCTGAACCTTTGCAGATGTTACCCACCATCTTGCTTTAACACGTGGCAACAGGGTTTGGCAAAAAAGTAAACTTTAGTTAGACTCTTTAGGACCTTGTGACTATAAGCTTCTACCCCAAATAAATATCCTTTATAAAAGCCAACAGATTTCTGGTACTTTGCATCAGCACCCCTTTTGGCTGAGTAATACAATTTTCTCTGGAAAATGTTGTTTAAGATTGGTGTTTCATTTTTTTCTAAATATGCTGTGGAATTCACATTTGAATCTATTTGGGATAGAGTTTTACTTGTGTAAGGACATTTTTATTACTGATCAAATCCATTTTCAAATTTTAGTACTATTTAAAATTTGTATTTTTTTTCATGGGCCCAGTTTGGTAAAATGTATTTTTAAATGAATTTGTCTATTTTATTTAAATTTTGCTATTGATTATTCCAAATTACCTATTACTAACTTCTTAAAAATTATGTGATCTGGAGTGATGTCCCGTTTTTATTCCTGATATTTGTTATTTGTATCATCTTTGTTTATAATTGATTATTGTATACTTCTGTTGCTTTTTGATTATCTTTGCCACAAAATATTTTATACTTAAAATTTTGTAGTTGATTTTTAGGCTAATCACACTGTAGTTAGATAAAATGCTCTGTATGATTTCAATTCTTTGAAATTTACTGTGATTCATTTATGATTGAGTATTTGGTCCATTTTGCTGCACATGCTATGTGTACTTAGAAAAAATGTTTAATCTGGAGTTGTTGATTGCAGACAGTTATTTAGTTTAACTTAGTCTTATTCAAACTTTCAATATTCTTAATTTTTTTTTGATTGGTAGTTTTGTCAGTTGTTGAAAGAGTTGAGTTAAAATATTTTATTATATATGAGAATTCTTTTTTTTCACACGATTTTTTTCTGTGAACTTATAATTTCTCTAATAAAAAATATTTTAAGGAGAAAGGGCAAGATGGTGGCAGGGTAATGAGCTCCAAGAGTCAGCTCGTCCTACAGTGCTGCTAGTGCATTCTAAATTACCTGATTGGGGGGCCCAGGAGACCAGAAAAGCATCCTGCAACATCCTTGGAAGAATAGAAGGAGGAGACTGCCTATCTGCAGTGAAGATTCATCAATAAAGCACTCTCGCTGCAGAGGCTGGAGCCCATCCCCCACTGGCAGCTCAAGCCACCATGGGTGCTATTACCTGGCTGGAGTTGGAAGCTCCATTTCCCAAAAACAGGAGGAAGAGGTAGTTGGGCACTGATTTCAGCTACTGATTAGTAAATTCAGCTTGCTAAAGTCCAGGCCTAAAAAAATCTAAAGTTTGAACCAGTCCACATTAGAAAGAGGCCAGTAGTCTCCATTTTAACTCTGTTCCCACCCCTGACAGGAAGGTGGGGAGCCAGTGCTTCATCAGTCTACCCAAGCAATTGTGGTCAGTTTTGACTCACATGGCTTAGTTTGCTGCCCACACCTAAGGGGAGGGGAGGAAAGGGTATGGGGCTTCATCAGTCTCTCAGGGAAACTACAGATGGTTTTGGCCTGCATAGCTTTGCTTTCTGCACACATCTGTGGCTCTGTGCCTACCCCTGGTAGGGGAGAAATGTGGGAGAAGCTGCACTGGTTTGTGGGGCAATGCAGGCAACTTAAGCTTCCATGGCTTATAGTACCAACTGGTTCCTTGGCTCCAATTCCATGACCAGCAAGGGAGAAAGGGCAAGAAACACATGAAAAAGAGCTGAAAAAATTCAGATAGGCTAAACACAAGCCAGTGCAAAGTTCCAAATTAAGTTGAACCAACTATCAAAGAGAGACTGTAGCACAAAGCCAATCAAATAGAAAGGCTTAGACTTAAAGAGAGAAACTGCACCTAGAATAAATACATCTAGTAAATCATATGTTGAGAAACCAACAAAAAATTACCATCCATACCACAAAATGGGACTATAAAGACTTGTCAAAGGGGCAAACTAAGCCTCCAGATGAAGTAAATGAGTTGAGACAACTAATCATAGATGTTCAAACAAATATCCTTAATAAAATCAATGAGATGGCTAAAGAGATTAAAGACATCAATAAGACACTGGGTGAGTACAAAGAAGAATTTGAAGACATGCTTAGAAAAATAGCAGATTTTATAGCAATGAAAGGCACAGTAAATGAAATAAAAAATACATTGGAGGCATCTAATAGCAAATTTGAAGAGACAGAAGAAAGGATCAGTGAGCTTTAAGACAGTGCCTCTGAATGCAAACATACAAAAGAACAGATAAAAAAAAGAATTGTAAAAATTGAACAGGGTCTCAGAGAACTAAATGATGGCAAGAGATGTGCAAAAACATGTGTCATGGGTGTCCCATAGAAGAAGAGAAGGGGCAGAAGGAATATTTGAAGAAATAATGCTAGGAATTTTCCAACCCTATTGAAGGACATCAATATCCACGTCAAAGGAGGATAATGTACTCCCATCTAAATAAATCCAAATAGACCTATTCCAAGACACATATTAATTAGAATGTCAAATGCCAAAAATAAAGAAAGAATCCTGAGAACAGCAAGAGAAAAGTGATTCATCACATATAAGGGATGTCCAATATAATTAAGTGCTGATTTCTCATCAGAAACCATGGAAGCAAGAAGGCTGTGGTATTATATATTTAAGATAATGAAAGAGAAAAACTGCCAGCCAAGAATCTTATATCCAGCAAGGCTGTTTTTCAGAAATGAGGGTAAGTTCAGAATATTCACAGGTAAACAGAACTGAGAGAGTTTGTAATCAAAAGACTGGCTTTGCAGGAAATACTAAAGGAAATACTACAGTCTCAAAAGAAAAGATAGGAGAGAGGGGCTTGGAAGAAGGTCTAGAAATGAAAATGATATCACTAAAAGTAACTAAGTGTAAAAAGAATGATGAAAACAAGATATGATAGATAAAACCCAAAGATCAAAATGTGTGAAGTAAGAACTGCCTTTACGGTAATAGCATTGAAAGTTAATGCATTAAACTCCCCAATCAAAAGACATAGACTGGTGGAATGAGTAAGAAAATATGCTCTGTATGCTGTCTACAAGAGACTCACCTTAGACTCAAGGATACAAATAAATTGAAAGTGAAAGTCCAGAGAAAGATATTCCATGCATGCAGTGAAAAACAAAAGTTGGAGTAGCAATATTTATAGTGGATAAATAGACTTTAAAAGCAAAGCTGCTATTAGAGACCACAATTCACAAGGAGGAAATGGAAATAATGATCATAAATTTATATGAACCTAACCAGGATGCCCCAAATTACAAGAGGCAAACACTGGCAAAACTGAAGGGAGAAATAGATGTCTCTACAATAATAGTTGGATACTTCAATACATCACTCTCATCATTAGATAGAGCATCTGTGCAGAAGATCAATAAAGAAACAGAGAGCCTGAATAATATAATAAATGAACTAAACCTAATAGAATATGCAGAACATTGCTCCCTAAAACAGCAGGATGTACATTCTTCTCAAGTGCTCATGGATCTTTTGCCAGGATAGACCATATGTTGGGTCACAAAGCAGATCTCAATAAATTTAAAAAGATGGAAATTATGCAAAGCACTTTCTCTGAACATAATCAAATAAAGCTAAAAATCAACAACATGAAGAAAAAAGAAAATTCACAAATATATGGAGATTAAACAACACACTGTTAAATAATCAGTGGGTCATAGAAGAAATAGCAAGGAAAATCAATAAATATGTCAAGATGAATGAAAATGAGAGAACAACATATCAGAATCTATGGGATGCAATGAAAGCAGTGCTGAGAGGGAAATTTATAGCTAAGCAAAGAGATTGAAACAATCATCAGTCAGCTCCTCAAAATGAAAAGCCCAGACCAGAAGGCTTCACAGTTGAATTCTACCAAGCATTAAAAGATTAATCATATTCAAACTCCTCCAAAAAACTGAACAGAAAAGAACACTACCAAAGTCATTCTATGAAGCCAATATCACCCTTATACCAAAGTCAGATAAATATATTATGAAAAAAGAAAATTAAAGACCCATTTACCTAATGAATGTGGATGCAAAAACCCTCAACAAAATGCTTGTTAATTGAATCCACCAATACATTCAAAGAATTATTCATCATGATCATGTTGATTTTATCCCAGGCATGTAAAGGTGGTTCAACACAAGAAAACGATAGGCATAATACACCACATTAAAAAAATTAAAGAAGAAAAATCTCATGATCATCTTGATTGATGCAGAAAAGGCATTTGACAAAATCCAGCATCCTTTCATGATCAAAACACTCCAAAAGATAGGAATCAAAGGAAACCTTCTCAACATGATAAAGGGTATATATGAGAAAGCCACAGCTAACATTGTACTCAATGATGAAACACTGAAAGCTTTCATGTTGAGATTGTGAGCAAGACAAGGATGTCCACTGTCACCACTGTTGTTCAATATAGTGCTAGAGATTCTAGCTACAGCAATCAGGCAAGAAAAAGAAATAAAACCCCTCCAAATTGGAAAGGAAGAAGTAAAACTTTTGCTATTTGCAGATGATCCTAGGTATAGATTATCCTGTATTTAGAAAATCCCAAAAATCTACAACAAAGCTACTAGACCCAACAAATTCAAAAAGACCTAAATACATGGCAGCAAATTCTGTGTTCATGGATTGGAATACTAAATATCATTAAGATGTCAATTCTACCCAAATTGATATACAGATTCAATGCAATTCCAATAAAAATTCCAACAGCCTTTTTTAAGGAAATGGAAAACCCAATTATCAAATTTAATTGGAAGGGTGAGGGTCCCTGAATAGCAAGAAACATCTTAAAAAGGAAGAGTAAAGTTGGAGGACTCCTATTTCCTAACTTTAAGTCATATTACCTAGCTACAGTGGTTAAAACAGCATGGTACTGGCATAATGATAGACATATAGACTGTAGCAGTTTGATATTGTTTATGAATTCCAAAAATAGATATTGGATTGTGTTTGTGAACTGGTCTGTCCCTCTGGGCATATTAGATTGGATTGAATTCAGAGATTTCCCTTTTACTGGATTAAATAATGCTTAAGGCTTTGATTGGGCCACATCAGTAGGATGTTGAGGGGGGGAGGACTCAGAGAAACTGCACCACAGAGAATAGAGGTTGGAGTTTTGGATGCTGGAACCCCAGGAAGTAAACCCACAGGAGAACACAGAGGAATAGTGATGGCTCCTTAAACAAGGCAGAGGCTGTGGGAAGAGAGATGAGCTGTTTGTCTGACAGTTTGCAGCTGCAGAGACCAGAGCCCTGAGAAGCTAAGCCCAGAGAGAAATGAGCCCTGGGAGAAAGACGAGACTTATCCCAGTCTACAGCCGATACTGCAAGAAGCTGGAACCACAGAGCCTTAAGAGGAAGAGGAAGCCTGAACCCTTGCAGACATCGGCAAACATCTTGCTCCAACACATGGCAACAGATTTTGGTGAGGGAAGTAACTTATGCTTTACAGCCTGGTAACTGTAAGCTTCTACCCCAAATAAATACCCTTTATAAAAACCAACAGATTTCTGGTATTTTGCATCAGCACCCCTTTGACTGACTAATACATAGACCAATGGAATTGAATTGATGATTCAGAAACAGACCCTTACATCTATGGTCAAGTGATTTTTGACAAGGCTCTCAAACCCACCCAGCTCTGTCAGAGCATTCTATTCAACAAATGGTGGTAGGAGAACTGGATATTCATATTTGAGAGTACCCCTACCTTACACGTTATATACTAATTAACTCAAAATGGGTCAAAGACCTAAATATGAAAGCAACAACCATAAAATTCTGAGAGAATGCAGGGAAACATCTTCAAGACCTGGTTGTATGTGGTGGTTTCTTAAACATTACACCAAAAGCACGAGGAGCGAAAGTAAAAATGAATAAATGGGACCTCCTCAAACTTAAACACTTTTGGGCTTCAAAGGATTTTGTCAAGAAAGTGAAAAGGCAACCCACTCAATGGCAGAAAATATTTGGAAACCACATATCCAATAAAGGTTTGATTTCCATGCTATATAAAGAGATTATATAACTCAACAATAAAAGAGCAAGCAATCCAATTTTAAAATGGACAAAAATCTTAAATAGACATTTCTCCCAAGAGGAATACAAATAACCAACATCCCATGAAAAAAAATGTTCAATATCACTAGCTATTGGGGAAATGCAAATCAAAACTTCAATGAAATATCATTTCACAACTCATTATTTGACACTATTGCAAGATGGTAAGAATATAGTGATTCATGGAAAAATATAATTAATATAACTTATAATTAAAAGCAATATTGTAATATTCTTGCATTAATGTCAAAGAAGTTACTATATCAACTCTAAGGATAAGTAATAGGGGGGTATGGGACTTTTTCTTTTGGACTAAGTAAAATGTTCAAAGGTTTACTGGGGCAATGCCTGCACAACTCTGTGATGAAAGTGAGAACCACTGAGTGTACACTTTGGATAGAATGTACAAGGCATGGGACTGTATAACACAGTGAACCCTGTGGTGGAAGATGGACTGTCATTAATAGCACAAATATGAGAGCATTCTCTCATAAACTATAACAAATGTGAAATAGTAATACATAGTGTTAATTATAGGGGGTGTATGGAACAAGCATATCAAATGTATGCTATGGACCATAGATAGTGGTAATAGTCTGTTCATGTTTTCTCATATTCTGTAAGAAATATTCCACAACAATGTAAGGTGCTGGTGCAGGGGTGATATATGGGAATTCTGCATGATTGTTTTGTAAGCTCACAACTTCTCTAATAAAAAAAAAATACTAAAAATTTAAATGTTTAAAAAATTCTATAATGTAACTGTAGAGTTTTCCATTTGTCCTTGAATATTTTGGTCAATTTTTGCTTCATATAACTGTAAGCAGATAAATTCCATTCCTGAATGGTATTTGCTTGAAGAGCCAAGAAAACTAAAACAGATGCACCTATTTATAGTTGTTAAATCTTCTTGTTGAATTGACCACTTTATCAGTACAGAATGACCATCTGTGCCCCTTGCAAGTTTTTTTCCTATTTATTTATTTATTTACATTTAGATTACATAAATGGCACATTAAAAATATAGGGGATTCCCATATGCCCCACTCCCTACACTGCCCACATTTTCCACATTAACAGCATCCTTCATTATTGTGGTACATTCATTGCAATTGATGAACACATTTTGGAGAATTGCCACTAAGCATGGATTATAGTTTACATTGTACTTTATACTGTCTCCCACACAATTCTGTAGATTAAGGCAAGATTATATAATGGCCTGTATCTGTCATTGCAATGTCATTCAGGACAATTCCCAAATCCCAAAAATGCCCCCATATAACCTGTTTTCCCTCTCCCTGACTTCAGAACCTCCAGTGGCCACTGCCTCCACATCAATGATATAATTTCTTCTACTGCTAGAATAACAATAAGTCTATAGTAGAATACCAGTAAGACCACTCTAGTCCATAGTTCATTCCCCAATCCTGAGGATTCTGGGATGGTGATGACCACTCCACCTCCAATTGAGAGGGGGCATCAGTCCCATATGGCCAATGGATAGGACTTTCCTGTTTGCAGTTGTAGACATTCTCGGTTCCTTGGTATTGTGGTTGTCCATCATCACCTCCTTATTAGTTGACCTGGAAGAGTCCAATGAACTGGAGAGTAGGTGTTGCAACTCCATTGAGGCTCAGGGCCCATCTGGCACATGGACAGCCTAAAGATTCAAGTCTCTTGAATGTACACCTACCAACTCCAGCACCAAATATAGGTTCAAACAGAAGGGACAGAAGAGCCATGTGTAGGGAAACTACAACTGAGTCCAACTCTGTCACACTGGGGAGCACAAACTCCAAACTAAGGCCCACTGGCAAGACATCAAACTCCTGAGCTATTTGCCCTGACCATAGTGCCCGGGTTTCTCCAAAGCCCTCAGGAGCCCTGCTATTTGGGTAGTGTTTAATTTGGCAGTCAATGAGATCCTGCGGAGACATGCATAAGTGTAACCTCTGGGATGACCTCCTAACTCACTTTGAAGTCTCTTAGCCTTATCAACTAAAAGCAAGTTGTTTTTTTTTAAAAGCAGTTGAATTGAGATATATTCATGTACTATACAATCCATCCAAAGTGTACAATGACTTTAATATAATCACCACAATCAAATTTAGAACATTTTAATTACTCAAAAAAGAAAAACTCCATACTAATAGCAGTCACCTTGCAATCCCTCTATCCTTTCACAGCCCTACATAACCACTAATCTCTTTCTGTCTCTATAGAATTATTTATATTTACATTTTATATATGTATAGTATATATGTAGTACTTTGTGTCTGGTTTCTTTCACTTAAGCTAATGTTTTTTTTAATTGTTTTTTTTTATTTAGAGAAGTTGTAGTTTTAGAGAAAAGTCATGTAAAAATTACAACCTTCCCATATATCCTCCTATTGTTGACATTTTCCATTGGTGTAGTACCTTTGTTATAATTGAGGAAAGAATATTAAAATATTACTTTTAACTATAGTCCATAATTTACATTAAGTATATTTTTCCCATATTGTTAGTACTTTGTAATAGTGTCTTATATTTGATATAATTAATGAAAGAACATTTTTATACTTGTACTATTAACCCCAGTCCATTGTCCACAGCAGGGTTCACTGTGTTATGCAGTCCCACGTTTTATCTTCTAACTTTCATTCTAGCAACATACACAACCCAAAATTTCCCTTTTAAACTACTTTCACAAACATAATTTAGTGCTGTAAATTAACACTTACAATAAAGCTAACATCACCACCATATATTTCCAAACCTTTACTATCAACCAAAATAGAAATTCTGCATAACTTAAGCATCAACTCCCCAATCTCTACCCTCAATATATCCCCTGGTAACCTATATTCTAGATTCTAACTCTATGAGTTTGCTTATTATAATTAGTTCATATCAGTGATATCATACAATATTCATCTTTTTGTGTCTGGCTTATTTCACTTATCATAATGTCCTCAAGGTTCATCCATGTTGTTGTGTGCATCAGGACTTCATTCCTTTTTACAGATAAGTGATTTTCCATCATATGTATGTACAACATTTTGTTTATCCATTCATTGTTTGATGGACACTTGGGTTGCTTCCATCAATTGTGAATAATCCCACTATGAACAACGTGTGCAAAGATATATTCGAGTCATTGATTTAATTTTTTCTGGGTATATACCTAGCCATGGGATTGCTAGGTCATATGGTAATTCTATATTTAGCTTCCTGAGGAACTGTCAAACTGTCTTCCACAATGGCTGCACCATTTTACAATCCCACCAGTAATGAATGAGAGTTCCTATTTCTCCACATCCACTCCAACACTTGTAATTTGTTTTGATTTTAATAGTGGCCATTCTAGTGTGTGTAAAATGATCTCTCATTTTGGTTTTGATTTGCATTTACCAGATATTTAGTGATGTTCATCTTCTTTACTTGTACTTTTTAGCCATTTGTATATCTTCTTTGGAGAAATGTTTATTCAAGTCAATTGCACATTTTTAAATTGGGTTGTTTGTCTTTTATTGTTGAGTTGTATGATCTCTTTATACAGCATGGACATTAAACTCTTATTGGATATGTGGTTTTCAAATATTTCCTCCCATTAAATAGGTTGTCTTTTCACTTTCATGACAAAGTCCATTGATTCACAAAAGCTTTTAAATTTGATGCGGTCCCATTTAGCATTTTTTTCTTTTGTTCCTTGTGCTTTGGATGTAAAGTCTAAGAAACTATTGCCTAACACAAGATCCTGAAGATTCTTCCCTACAATTTCTTCTAGGAGTTTGATAGTTCTGGCTCTTATATTTAGGTCTTTGGTCAACTTTGAGTTAATTATGTATATGCTGTAAGGTAATGGCCTTTCATTCTTCTGCATACAAATATACAGTTCTCAAAGAACCATTAGTTGAAGAGACTATTCTTTCTTAATTGAGTGGGTTTGGCAGTCTTGTAAAAAATCATTTGGCTATGGTGTGAGGGTCTATTTCTGAACTCTCAGTTTGATTCCATTGGTCTATATATCTATCTTTGTTCCACTGCTATGCTGTTTTGACCACTTTAGCTTTGTTTTGTGCTTTAAAGTCAGAAAATGTGTGTCCTCCAACTTTGTTCTTTTTCAAGATTTTTTTGGCGATTTGGGGCACCTTACCCTTCCAAATAAATTTCATAATTGGCTTTTCCATTTTGTGAAGTAGGCTGTTGGGATTTTGATTGGGATTGCTTTGAATCTGTAAATCATTTTGGATAGAATTGACACTTTAATGATATTTAGTCTTCCAGTCAATGAAATCCAATGGTTTTTTACATAGTCTATTTTTTTTTTTTTGTTATTAGTGTAGCTATCCCAGCTCTCTTTTGTTTAGCATTTGCATGGTTTATTTTTTCTATTCTTTCACTTTCAACCTCCTTATGTCTTTGAATTTAAGTTGAGTTTCTTGTAGACAGCATATAGTTGGGTCATGCTTTTTTATCCATTCTGTCAATCTCTGGTTTTGGCTATGGAGTTTAAACCATTTACATTTAAAGTCACTATTGATAATGCAGGACTTTCTTCTGCAACTTTGCTATTTAGTCTTTGTAAATCAAACCATTTTTTGGCCCTTAATTCTTTCATTAATATCAACATTCATATTTATTTGATTTTTTGCATTATACCTTATCGAGTCCCTTCTTATTTCTATTTAGATACATTTTTCATAAATTTTCCTTGTGGTTACCATGATGTTAAAATTTAACATTCTAAATATATAACAATCATATTTGAATTGATACCAACTTGACTTCAATAGCATACACATACACATTCCTATACCCTTCCATCCCTCCACCTTTTTTTCTACTTGTTATAAATTTTATCTTTGTACATTTGTGTCCAAACCATAGATTTTTCATTACTTTTTATGCATTTGCATTTTATCACCTTTGGGAAGTAAGAAGTTGTATTACATACCAAAAAATACAATAGCACTGGCATTTATAATTACTCAAGTGTTTACCTTTACCGGAGGTCTCTATTTCTTTGCGCCACTTTGAACCACTGTCTAGTGTCCTTTCCTTTCAGCCTGAGGAACTCCCTTTAGCATTGCTTATAGGCCAGGTTAAGTGGTGATGAACTCTTTCAGCTTTTGTTTATCTGGGAATGTCTTAATCTCTCCCTCATTATTGAAATAAAGTCTCACAGGATATAGAATTCTTGGCTGGCAGTTGTTTTCTTTCAGTACTTTACATATTTCAACGCACTTCCTTTTTGCTTCCATGGTTTCTGATGAGAAATCAGAACTTAATCTAATTGTGAATCCCTTTCACATAACACATTGCTTTTCTCTTGCAGCTCTCAGAGCTCTCTCTTTGTCCTTTGCATTTGAGAGTTTGATGAACATGTGGTGGGGCATATTTTCCTTTAAGTTTATCCTGTTTGGTATTCTTTTGGCTTCTTGGATGTGCATATTCATGCATTTTGCTAAATTTGGAAGTTTTTCTCATTATTTCTTTAAATTTTCCTTTTTTTTGCTCCTTTCTTTCTTCTCTTTCTGGGACTCCCATATTTACATGTATGGGTATGCCTGATTGTGTCCCAGAGTTCTCTAAGGCTATTTTTGTTTTTATTATTCTTTTTTCTTGTCTGCCTGATTCATTTCAATTGTATTGCTTTTAATCAATTTATTTGTTCAAAGTAAGTTAAAAATAATTGCTGATATATACCATTTTAAAGTTGTTTTCTTTTTGTCTCACCTCTTCGACTTTCATTTTCTTGCCTTCAATTAAATCTATGCTATTTTTAAATTATTCCAGTTATTTCCTTTATTAGTTTGTTGATTTGGTTGCACATTCTTTTCACTATTTTTGGATGTACCAAGAGTCCCACTTCTTAGACAAAGCAAGATCTTTAGAATATTTAACTCTATTTATTCATCTCCAAATCTTGGTGCTATTGTTATAGCATATTTTAATTCTTTTTATATTTTAACTCCCATGAGTCATGTTTAAATACAATTTGCATTCATATTTTCCCATATATGTACCTTTTCCATTTACTTTCATTCTTTGTTAAATTCTTTACTACCACTTCGTATCACTTTCCTCTGTTTTAGAAAATATCCTGTGATATCTCGTTTAGTTTTTCTCTGGTAATTCTGAATTATCTTAGTTTTGCTTGTCTAAAATTTCTTAAATTAAAGTTCATTTTTTTGAACAATACTTTTGCTGAGCATAGAATTCTAGATTGGTAGTCATTTACTTTTACCATACTAAGGTATAATTTATTTTCTGACATCTAATTTTCTTATTGATATATTAGCTGTCATACTTCTATGCAGGTAATAAGACTGTTCAATGTCTACTTTTAACATTTTCTTTTGTTCTTTGATTTCCATTAGTTTTATTATGATCTTTCGCTATATCACTTTATTTGTGTTCATCCTGCTTGAGGTTTGTAGCACTTCCTGAGGCTGGGGCTTGATGTCTTTCACTAGTGTTAAAGTAGTCGCAGCAATTATCTTTTTTTCCCCCCAAATATAATCATTCTTTTCATTTTCCTTTTGTATGCTAATTAAATGTATGTTAGAGCTTTACATCATTTCACACAGTGGTGGTCTCTCACAACACCTTCTATGATTTTCCATAAATTTTCTTTCTGTGATTTAGTATAGATCTTTTCTTTGATCTATATTCCAAATCTTTAATTCTATTCAGCTTGTATAATGTGATTTTTAAACTTAGATATTTAACTCTTAATTTGTTGTTGTTTACAGTGTGAGAAGTTCCTTTCGATTCTTTCCATAATTTCTACTTCTTGTCTGGAATTCTCTATTTTGTCCTTTAATTTTATGACAATGTTAATTACCATTATTTTATATATGTTTTTGTTAACTTTATGGTTATTTTTATGTTGTCAATTTCATCTCTTTTCCTCCATATTTGGTCAATTCATGTATTTTTGTCTGCTTTTTATAAAGGCTGTCTGTTATATGTAAAAATGTGATATAGTTTGGGTATCTAGATGTTATGATGTTCTCCCAGGTAGGAGTTGCTTTTCCTTTTTTCAAGCAGTTAGAGTAGCAGTAGTTCCTACATATTCAATCAAGGATTGAGGTGATTTGAGACTGGACCTAATTCTTTTTTGTTTGTTTGTTTTTTTGAGGTACCAGGGCTGGGAATTAAACTGGGGACCTCATATGTGGGAAGATGACACTCAACTACTGAGCCCAAGTAGGGTTTTTGGTCTATTTTCTTGTTGTTTGTTTTCATTTTTAGGAGGCACTGGGGATGGAACCTGGGACCTTCCATGTGGGAAGAAGGCACTGAACTGCTTGAGCCATATCTGCTCCCCAAACCTCATCCTTTTTTATGGCTAATTTAATTTCAGTTCATTTTTAATTCTAGGCTGTATTTCTCTGAAAGTTTGAGATGTTGGCAGAATATGTATCAATTTTTTGTACCCTTTATTATTTTGAAGTTCATGGAATCTTTACTCTGACTTTTAGCCTCTCAGCTGCTACTTTTTGCTCAATTTTTAAGTCTCTTAGTTGTTATTTTCACTGATAAATGTCATCCGTGGGATTCCTTTCTTTTTAGGATTTTTACGTACATTATTATTTTCTTGCTATCTTTCTGATGAATTCAAACAGATATTGTCAATCTTTCAATTGTTCTCTGTAAGAATATCAATATTCAATAAGATAATTAAACATTGCTTGATTTTGAAAATGTCAAGATAATTAAAAAGATATTGGGGACTTCTGGGAAGATGACATCAAAGTAGGTAGGCCAAGCTCAACTCTCTCACAAGCAAACAAACAAAAAAAATGAAGAAAGCACAAAAACCTACCCAAGGGAGTTGCTTTGGGAATCGATAGAATAGGAAAATGCTGCGCATCATCTAGGAGGGAGAGAGACAAATAAAGAAGCCAAAGGAAAACTATGAGTTACTTGCCCCTGTAGCTGGCAAAAACATATATAACCTACCCTCAAGGCAAATAGCCTTGATAAAACCCCTGGCTCACTTCAACCAACTGAGTGGAAGGGAGCATTCATTGGGAGGAAGAGGAGCCTGACAGAGTTTGGAGACTGGTTTCTTTTC
>JAQZBX010003858.1:52994-63231 GCA_029593785.1 Cabassous unicinctus
CCAGATAAGCTTTCAGAAGCCTAGTTAACCTGTGGAGATGGTGTAACTCAGTGGAGGAATTCCTGCTTTGCATCTATGAGGTACCTGGTTTGATTCTGGTACCTCCTAAGAGAAGGGATCCAGAGAGTGATGCAACAGGTTATCTGGTACCCAGCCAGTACCTTATAACAGGGAACATATAGACAGATTTTTTGTTTTGTTTTATTTTAGGTTTTCTTGATCTGTTAATTTTTATTTTTCATTGGTTCCTTTTTTTTTCCTTTATGTTATTTGCTAAAACTGGATACACTACCTATGGAAGACAAGCTGCAGAGTGATTAATTGATGCATGGCAGCCTAAGAAACTCCTTTAGGGGCCTAAGAGAGAAGACTGTTTTTTCTAGGTTGTTTTTTGTTGTTGTTGTTTTGTTTCTTGTTTGTTGTCTTTCCCCTTTGTTTCCTTTTTTTAAACTTATTTTTTTCTACCTACTTTTTTTCTTTTCTTTCCTTCATTTTTTGATCTTCTGTTTTCTATTGCTTTTCTTTCATTCTACCTCTTCTTGTCTGGCATTCCATATTTGTTTTTCTCTCTCTTTTCTTTCTTTCTTTTTTTTTTTCTTTTCCTCTTCTTATCTTTCAGGCATTTTAATTCATTCTGTTTTTTGTCTCTAATTTGTTTCTTGTTTCATTTTTTCTATTCCACCTTTTATATCCTTATACCTTTGAATTTTTATAATTTTTTTCTTGTACTATTTATTTTCTTTCCTACCTCTTGTATGGTTCATATTATACCTTTTAAAATTATTACTATTATTGTTTTTCTATTTATTTCTTTCCTTTTCTCTGGTCCTAATATTTTTTTTTCTAAGATGAAATGGACAAATTTCTAGAAACATACAAGCAGCCCACATTGACAAAAGAAGAAGTTGATGACCTCAACAGACCAATCACAAGAAACAAGATAAGATTAGTCATCAAAAACCTCCCAACTAAGAAGAGCCCAGGCTCAGATGGCTTCAAATGTGAATTCTATCAAGCATTCAAACAAACAAACAAACAAAACAAAACAAAACAAAACAAAAAAACAAAACTAGCACCAATCCTGCTTAAACTCTTCCAAAAAAATAGAAGTGTAGGGAACATTGTCTAACTGATTTGATGATGCCAACATCACCCTAATACCAAAGCCACACAAAGATGTCACAAGAAAGGAAAACTATAGAACAATCTCTCTAATGAATCTAGATGCTAAAACCATCAACAAAAGACTTGCTAATTGTATTCAACAACACATCAAATGAATTATACATCATGACCAAGTAGGTTTCATCTCTGGTATGCAAAGATGGTTCAACATAAGAAAATAAAACAATGTAATATAACACATTAACAGATCGAAAGGAAAAAATCACATGATCATCTCTATTGATGCAGAAAAAGCATTTAACAAAATACAACATCTTTTCCTGATAAAAACACTTCAAAAGATAGGAATAGAAGGAAAATGCCTCAACATGATAAGAGGTATATATGAAAAACCCACAGTTAACATCATATTCAATGAAGATATGATAAGTTTTCTATAAGATCTGGAACAAACAAAGATGTCCACTGTCACTGCTCTTATTTACCATTGTATTAGAAGTACTTGCTTGGTCATTTAGGAAAGAAAAAGATGTAAAAAAAAAAATCCAAATTAGAAAGGAACAAGTAAAAATTTCACTATTTGCTGATGACATGATCCTATACATAGAAAGTCCTGAGAAATCTACAACAAAACTTCTAGAGCTGATAAACGGGTTCAGTAAAGTGGCAGGATATAAAATCAACATGCAAAAATCAGTAGTATTTCCGTACACCAATAATGAGCAATCTGAAGAGGAAATCAAGAAAAAAATTCTATTTACAATAGCAACTAGAAGAATCAAATAGGAATACATTTGACTAAGGATATTTTAGCAGTTTGGTATTATTTATGAATTCCAAAAATAAATATTGGGTTAACTATATCCAATATACACATTTACATAATAGGTATTGTGTAAATTGGTCTGTTCCACTGGGTACATTAGATTGTATTGGATTCAGAGGTTTCACTCTTACCTGATTAAAATATGACTAAGGCTTTGATTGGGCCATGTCAGTAGGACATTGAGTCCCGACCCCCTTGGTGGGTGGGGACTCACAGAGAAAATGACATGGCAGAAGAGAAATTTGGAGATTTAATGCTGGAGTCCAAGGAAATAAATACACAGAGTGGCAGATATGTGGGGAAAGAGAGAAGGCCCCATTAGACACGGCAGAGACTCCGGGAAGAGAGATGAGCCTTTCACCTGATAGTTTATAGCTGGCCTTGTGGAGAGAGCAGAGCAGCTGAGCCCAGAGAGAAAGGAGCCTTGGGAGAGAGACAAGACATTCCAGCCTACAGCTGATATTGGAAGAGGCTGGGACCATGGAGCTTTAAGGGGAAAAGGAAGCCTGAACCCTTGCAGATGTTGGCAGCCATCTTTCTCCAGCATGTGGCAACAGACTTTGATGAGGGCAGTAACTTATGCTTCATGGCCTGGTAACTGTAAGCTTCCACCCCAAATAAATACCCTTTATAAAACCCAACAGACTTCTGGTATTTTGTATCAGCATCCCTTTGGCTGATTAATACAGATGTAAAGGACTTGTATGCAGAAAACTATGCAACATTCTTAAAAGAAATCAAAGACAACCTAAATAACTGGAAGAATATTCCCTGTTCATGGATAGGAAGACTAAACATCATTAAGATATCTATAATACCCAAATTGATTTACAGATTTAATGCAATCCAAACAAAAATTACCACAACATTTTTTACTGAATTGGAAAAGCTAACTATGAAATTTATTTGGAAGGGCAAGGGCCCCCTAAGAACAAAAGACATATTGAAAAAGAAAGATGAAATTGGAAGAATCATACTATCTGACTTTAAAACATTCTGCAATGCTTCAGTGGTCAAAACTAAATGGTATTAGCTCAAGGAGAGACATACTGACCAATGGAACCAAACTGAGAGTTCTGATATAGATCCTCGCATATACGGTCAACTGATATTTGACACGGCCACCAAACCCACTTATCTGGGAGAGAATGGCCTCTTCAACAAATGGTGCGTGGAGAACTGGATATCTATATCCAAAAGAATGAGAGAGGATCACCATCTCATGCCCTATACAAAAAAATAACTCAAGAAAAACCAAAGATCTAAATATAAAAGCCAAGACCATAAAGCTCCTGGAAGATAATGCAGGGTAGCATCTATGAGATCTTGTAGTAGAAAATGGTTTCAGCAATTTTATACCCAAAGCATGAGCAACGAAAGGAAAAATAGATAAATCAGACCTTATCAAAATTAAAAACATTTGCACTTCAAAGGAGTTTGTCAGGATAGTGAAAAGGCAGGCTACTCAGTGGAGAACGTATTTGGGAACCATCTGTAATTGTCAGCCAAAGGGGTGCTGATGCAAAGTACCAGAAATATGTTGGCTTTTATAAAGGGTATTATTTGGTGTAAAAGCTTACAGTTACAAGGCCTTAAAGAGTCTGCAAGGGTTCAGCCTTCCTCTTTCCTCTTAAGGCTCAGTAGGCCCAGCTTCTTCTGATCTCAGCTGTAGGCTGGCATAGGGCTCATCTCTCTTCCCAAGGCTTTAGCTGCTTGAGCTTTTTTCTTTCTGTCATGTGGCAGGACCAAAATGACTAAGGTATTCTTGGAGTTTCTCTCTTCCCATGTGTATCTTCTCCTGTGTTCTTGATTGATTATATAGCCCACCAAGGGAGCAGGGACTCAACCCTGCATGCCCTAATGTAATGGTCGACTCAAAGCCCTAATCTTGATTTAATCAAGTAAATGTAAAGCCTTTGAATTTAAATCAATCAAAGGGTATCATGCCCAGAGGAACAAACCAGTTTACAAAAATAATTTGTATCTCTTTTTGGAATTCATAAATAATCTCAAACTGCCACACCATCTATCCAATAGGGACCTAATATCCAGCATATATAAAAAAATCTTATATCTCAAAAATGAAAAGACAAACAACCTATTTAAAAACTGGACAAGTGATTTGAATAGACACTTCTCCAAAGAAGAAATACAAATGGTTAAAAAGCACATGAAAAGAGGCTCAACATCACTAGCTATTAGGGAAATGCAAATCAGAATTACAATGAGATATCATCTTGCATCCATTAGACAGGCAACTATTAAAAAAAACAAGACTACAAGTGTTGGAGTGGGTGTGGAGGAAAGGGAACACTTATCCACTGCTGGTGGAAATGTAGAGTGGTGCAGCCATTATGGAGGGCAGTTTGGTGGTTCCTCAGGAAGCTAACTATAGTACTGCCACATGATCCAGCAATCCCACTGCTGGGAATACACCCAGAAGAAGTGAAGGCAAGGACACAAACAGATATATGCACACCAATATTCATAGCAGCATTATTTACTATTGCCAAAAATGGGAAGCAACCCAAATGTCCATCAACTGATGAATGGATGTGCAAATTGTGGTGTATACATACAATGAAATATTACTCAGCTGTAAGAAGGAAGGCAATATTAACACATGGGATAACGTGGATGAATCTTGAAGACCTTTTGTTGAGCGAAGTAAGCCAGGCACTGAAGGACAAATATTACATAACCTCACTGACATAAATTAAGCAAATTGAGCAGACTCACAGACCTAGAGTCTGGAAGATAGGTTTACAGGAGACAGAAAGGGAGTAGAGGATGGTGAGCCAATGCCCATATGGGCAAAATCTATGATAAGGTGGAAGGGTGTAGTTTTGCAGTGGATGGGCTTGACAGTGGTACAGTGATGTGAATGGGTTCGGCGGTGCTGGTCTTTCAGGGGGAGTAGCTTGGAGTGTTGGGTTGGACTATTCATGGAACTGGGGGGAGGGTCTGGGAAAGGAGCAGTTAAACTCTGGGAATTTGCAGGTCTGTGGTTAAAACTATAATGTTTGGAATGTTCTTTTGGCAAATATGGAAGGGGAAGTTTACTGGTGTAGGATGTTGTATGTCAGGAGGTATATGGGAGAGGGTGCACCTGGGGCAGGCTTCTATAGACTATGTAAGCATTCATCTTGTCACAGTGTGTGGAGTCCCACACAATACACAAGAAAATATTAAAGTCCCATTCTGGAGAATCCTGCTATGTTCTCAATTAGAGGGTCATAAATCCCTCAAGAACATAAGCAGTGCCTGATAAAAGAAAACAGACCAATATGTCGAGGTCTCAATATTATTGCAAGTAAATATGAATCTTATTTTTCAAAAATTGAAACTTATTGGTTACCATAGGTTCTGAGGGTGGGGAGGGAAAAATAGAAGATATGGAACATAGGGCATTTTTTGGGCATTAGAATTGTTCTGCATGATCTTGCAATAATGGATAAAGGCCATTTTAAATTATGCCAAAACCTATAAAAGTGCACAGTCCAAAATGTAAACCATAATGTAAATCATTGACCATATTTCTACATCAATTATAACAAATGTACCATCTGCATGTAAAATATTATTAACTGGGGGAAGGGGAAAAGGAGGAGGGTGTTGGGTATATTGGAATCCCCTATATTCTCTACGTGACTTTTCTGTAATCTAAAGCTTCTTTGAAGATAAAATGAAAAAAAATTAGACACTGGGAGAATATATGGAAGAAAATGTCACTCTACACGTTAGACAACAGATCTTAGAGTGATGAAAATCACAGTGTCTAAAAATTTTTTTTTATTGTTTCAAATTTAAAAAAAAATTATTTTATTTGTTATTTTTAAAACTATTATTATTTCATTTTCTTATTAATTTATTTGGTTATTTGGTTATTTGTTGGCTTCATTTTTGGAAATGTGTTGGATCACAAAAGGGTCACAACTGTGGCAGGGGAAGATCACTGGTGTGGGGTGTTGGTGATGGGGGGGATGCATGGGGAGAGGTGAACTTGTGGCATGTGAATATGCTCAAGTATTCATGGGACATTGTCTCACTGGGTGGAGATCCACACAATAACTGGAAGAATACTGAATTCCCATCCTGGGGAGCTCTGTTACATTCTCTAATAGGACAGCAAAAATCCCCTGAGTGCAAGGGCAGTGTCTAGTGAAGGAAGACAGACCATTATGCCAGGCCCTTGATATTGATGATTATACTTATGAGCTTTTTCTTGTCAAATTGAAACATAAGCTAGTATTATATACTGCCTAAGAGTTACTTCCTGAAAGCCTCTTTGTTGCTCAAATGTGGCATCTCTCTAAGACAAACTCAGCATACAAATGCACTACCATCCCCGCAGCATTGTACATGACTCCTGGGGATAAGCCTCCCTCACACCTAGAGATTATTACCAGGTGCAAACTAGCAATGCATCTGATAAAAGACCTTGACCAAAAGAGGAAAATGGTAAATACAAATGAGTTTTTATGGCTAAGAGATTTCAAAATCGAGATGGGAGGTCATTCCAGACTTTATACTTAAGCGTCTCACTAGTATCTCATTGACTGACACATTAAACAGTGCCTCAAATAACAGGGTTCTTGAGGGTTCTAGACACATCCAGACACTATAAGCAGGGCAAACAGCTCAGGAATTCAGCACCCTGTCAGTGGGCCTTACTTTGGAATTTTTGCTCCTCAATGTACAGCATTAGACTCATTTATAGTTTCCCTACACACGGCTCCTCTGCCCCTTTTATTTGAACCTATATTTAGCACTATACTTGATAAATATATGTCCCAGAGACTTAAATCTTTGGTCTGTCTATGTGACAGTTGAGCCCTGAATCTCAGCAGTTGCAACAACTACTCTCCAGTTCATTGGACTCACCCAGGACAATAACAAGGAGATGATGATGGACAATGCCCATCCCAAGGAACAGAGAGTGTCTGCAACTGCAAGCAAGATAGTTCCATCCATTTGCCCCATGAGATCTAAGTCCCCTCTCAATTACTAACAGAGTGGGCATCGCCATCCCCAAATCCTCAAGATTGGGGAATGAAGAATGGACTAAAATAGACTTATTATTATTTTACTGTAGATTTATTATTATTCTAGCAATGGAAGAAATTTTATCATTGATGTAAAGACGGTGGCCACCAGTGGTTCTGAGGGGAGGAAAAAGGAAGAATAGGTGTAATATGGGGGCCTTTCCAGGACATTGGATTTGTCCTACATGGCATTGCAGTGACAGATACAGGTCATAGTATATTTTGTCATAACCTACAAAATTGTGTGGGACAGAGTGTAAACTATAATGTAAACTATAGTCCACAGTTAGTAGCAATGTTTCAATATGGGTTCATCAATTGTAACAAATGTACACTAATGAAGGATGTTGTTAATGTGGGAAAGTGTGGGAGGGAGAAGGAGTGGCATATGGGTAGCCCCTATTTTTTTTAATGTAACATTTATGTAATCTAAAGCTCTTTAAAAATAAAAAAAAAAATAATTAAAAAAAGATATTGGGAGTGCATAATCTACAATTAAAAGTATATGGTAATTAAAAGTATGCAATCTTGATTAAAATAGGATCAATAGCACAACCAGCAAAATGGCAGCAGAGTAAGGAGCTCTTAGAATCAGCTCCTGCTACAGGGCAGTTAGTAATCACCCAGAGCTATCTAAATCACTTGTTTGGGGGCTCCAGGAGACCAGAAGTGCATCCTGCAACATCCTTGAAAGAATGGAAGGAGGAGACTGCCCATCTTTAGAGAAGACTCATAAGTAGAGCACTCCATACCATGGAGGCCGGTGCCCATCCTCCACTGGAGGCACAAGCCACCTTGGGAGCTATTCTGTGGCTGGAATTGGAAGCACCACTTCCCAAAAAATGAGGAAGGAAGAGACAGCTGGGCACCAACTTCAGCTACTGATTAGTAAATTTGGCAGGCTAAAGTATAATCCTAAGAACAGCTGAAGTTTTAACCTGTCCAAGTCAGAAAGAGGCTGGTAGCTGCCATCTTAACTCTGTCCCAAACACAAGGGGAAGCAGGGCTGACTGAAAATCACAGTGCTGGTAGGGACCAGCTTCTTTCCATCTAGATCAGATTGTAGCACTAGCCTAAGCCCCAGACCCACCTCAGGCAGGGAGGAAGCTGGGGGGATCTGTGCCAGCCTTTCCAGGAAACTACAGGCCACGCCATGGAGGCTGGTGATCATCCTACTTTGGCAGCAAAAGCCACCCCAGAAGCTATTCTGTGGCAAGAATTGGAAGCTGCATTTCCCAAAAACAGGGGAGGAAGAGACGGTTGGCCACCGACTTCAGCTACTGATTAGTAAATTTGGTTGGCTAAAGTGTAACCCTAAGAACAGTTAAAGGTTGAACCTGTCCAAGTCAAAAAAGGCCAGTAGCCACAATTTTGACTCCACCCCCAGCATGAGGGGAAGCTGGGCTGACTGAAAATCACAGTGACGGTAGAGACCGGTTTCTTTCACCCAGATTGGCCTGCAGCCCTAGCCTAGGCTTCAGCCCCACCTCTACCAGGGAGGAAGATGGCAGGCCCTGCAACAGCCTATCCAGGTAACTGCAGGTACATTTGCTGGCACAGACTGAATAATCAGAAGTCTACTGGGACAACTGTGGGCATCTAGGACCTGCAGTGTATAGATTGCTGTCCACACCTGCAGCTCCATCCCCGCCCCAGGCAGGGGAGAAAGGGTTGTAAAGCTTCATCAGTCTCTCTGGGCAATTACAGTCTAGGCCTGCATAAGTTGGATTATTCCACACAGCTATGGCTCTGTCTCTTTCCCTGGCAAAGGAGAAAGTTGGGAGAAGCTTCATTGGTCCTTGGGGCAATGAGGGTAGCTTGAACCTCCACAGTTTATAGCACCAACTGCATCCTTGCCTCCTACTACACAGCCAGCAAGGGAGAAAGGGCAGGAAGCCCTAAACAAAAGAGAAAAACTGCAACCGGAATAAATACTCTAGTAAGCCAGGTGCCAAGATACCAATAAAAAATTACAATCCACACCAAGAAACAGGAAGATATGGCTCAGTTAAAGAACAGGATAAGCCTCCAGATGACATAAAGGAGTTGAGACAACTAATCATAGATGTTCAAACAAATCTTAATAAATTCAATGAGATGGCTAAAGAAATTAAGGATATTAAGAAGACATTGGGTGAGCACATAGAAGAATTTGAAAGCATACATAGAAAAATAGCAGATCTTATGGCAATGAAAAAAATTTTTTTTGACATTTTGCCTTTTATCACTGTAATATCTGGTGTCCAGTCTGTACCTTGGCACCTTCCCCCTCTCACTCCCCAGTGTCTCACTATTTTTCATTTAATTTTCAAAGAAGTTTTAGGTCACAGCAAAGTCACACACAGAATACAAGAGACTCTCATATACCAAACCTCCTCCCCCTTTCCTCACCCCATATTAAAACCTTTTTGTATGTGGATGGTAGCATTGTTATAACTGACATACGGATAGTGAAACATAGCTACTAAACATTGTCAATGGTTTACAGTATGGTTTACATTTTAGATCATATACTTTTATAAATTTTAAAGATATTTACCATGTCCTGTGTCCATCACTGTAAGGTAATGAAAAACATTTCCACTGACCACTAAATACCCCCTATTTGATATATTCTGTTCTTCCCTCCCCATCCCCCTGGGGCCCATGACGACCCCCTGGCTTGACTCATTGGATGACAAGATTCATAGTTACATTCAACAAGAGGTCATGACACACTGGTTTGTCCTCCACTATTAAGGAACTGCCCTTGCTCTTGAGACGCCTACCTGTCTATTTCTGAGCAAATCGGTCCTCCCAAAGATGGAAGTTCATCTCCTTCCCTCTCATTGTGTGGGTCTCCACCCACTGATACAACACATTATGACAGGGTGAACACTCACACACTCCCTAGAAGCCTGCTCCAGATGTGCCCTGTCCCAAATGCCCCCCCAACCAACACCCTAAAGCAGTGGCACTTCCTTGTCAAATTGCCATAAGCGCATTCCTACCTCTATACTTACAAAGTCATACACACAAATCGCAAGTGTTCACCTGGTCCCTCTCCCATCTCTCCCCTCAGTATCCTGGGTATTCTAACCCACCCTTCCCAATCTACCAACCTGTCAATACTGCACCACCCAACCCAATATATCACTACCCTCTTGTCCTATCCCTTCAATACACGACTATACTCTATCACTTTACCATAGGTTATGTCCATATGGGTGATGGCTCACAACTTTCTCTTCTCTTTCTCCTT
>JAQZBX010003859.1:0-19728 GCA_029593785.1 Cabassous unicinctus
CTGTGAATATTTTAAACTCTCCATCATTTTTGAATGCCAGTTTTGCTGGGTAGAGAATTCGTGGCTGGAAGTTTTTTTCTTTTAGTATTTTGACTATGTCATACCACTGTCTTCTTGCCCCCATGGTTTCAGCTGAGAAATCAGCACTTAATCTTATTGTGCTTCCCTTGTATGTGATGGTTCTCTTTTCTCTTGCTGCTTTGATTAATTTCTCTTTGCCTTGAGCATTAGACATTTTGACAAGTATATGTCTTGAATTTGGCCTGTTAGGATTTATACTGTTTGGGGTGCGCTTTGCTTCTTGGTTCTGCACATCCATCTCTCTCAATAAGGTTGGGAAGTTTTCAGCCATTATTTCCTTCAACAATTCTTCTGTTCCCTTTCCCTTCTCTTCTCCTTCTGGGATGCCCATAATGCATATGTTTGAGCATTTTGTGTTGTTGGTTAATTCCCTGAGTCCCTGCTGGATTTTTTCTACCTTTTTGTGTATTTTTTCTACTATCTGTTTGATTTCAGATGTATTGTCTTCCACATCACTAATTCTTTCTTCTGCCTGTTCAAATCGGCTGCTATGTGAATCCAGTGTCTTTTTGATTTCTTGGATTGTACCATTGGTCACCATCATATCCATTATCTTTTTGGAAGTGTTTAAAATTTCTTCAGTATGTTCTCCCAGTGTCTTCTTTATATTTTTAATCTCTTCCTTCACTTCTTTAAGTTGGTCCATGATATTTGTTTGGAAAGCTTCGATTAGTTGTTCAATGATCTGCTTCAGTTCCTCGTTTTTAGTTTGCTCATTGGATTGGTTCATGTTTTCCTGTCTCTCAGTGTGGTTTGTAATTTTTTGTTGCCCTCTAGTCATCATTTTATCTTGATGGATTTATTCAGTTGATTATTTTCTCTCTCTGCTCTAGAGTTTTATTTAGCTGGTGGTTCTGTGTGTGTGTAAAGTTTTCTCTTTGATACTTTTTCTTCTTATTTTATTTCCCTGCTTCTTTCTATGTTCCAAATCTCTATGGTTCAGTCCACACCATCGATCTGTCCAGATAGATGTTCCAAGCTTCTTACTGCACACGCCCACAGCACAGACCCCCGTGCCGCACCCCGTCCACTATCTGCTGTGTTCTGGGAGCTGTCCACAGTTGCCCTCCTAAACCGATGCCATCTTGCCACCTCTCTCTGAACATGCTGTTTTGATTGCTGTATCTTGGTAATATGCTTTAAAATATGGAAGTGCAAATTTTCCCAATTCATTCATCTTTGTCAACAGGTTTTTGTTTATTCAGGCCCCTAATCCTTCAAAATAAATAGGATAATTAGCTTTTACATCTCTCCAAATAGGCTTTTGGAAATTTTATTGGGATTGCATTGAATATGTAGGTCAGTTTAGGAAGAATTGACACCTTAACAATATTTAATCTTCAAATCCATGAATATGGAATGCCCTTCCATTTATTTTTGTCTACATTGATTTCTTTAAGCAATGTTTTATAGTTTTCACAGTATAAGTCCTTTACATCCCTTTTTAAATTTATTCTTAAATATTTTATTCTTAGTTGATATTTTGAATGGGATTTTTTTCTTGATTTCTTATTCTGATTGCTTAATGCTTGTGTATATTAACATTACTGATTTTTGGGTGTTGATTTTGTATCCTGCCACTTTGCTGAATTCATTTTTAGATCTAGGAGCTTTATTTTGGATTTATCAGTATTTTCTGTATATAGGATATAATCTTCTGCAAATAATGAAAGTTGTAATTGTTCTTTTCAAATTCAAACACTTTTATTTCTTTTTCTTGTCGAATTACTGTGGCTAAAATTCCAGTGGGATAACAGTGTGAGAGTTGTCATCCTTGTTTTGTTTCTGGTCTTAGAGTGAAAGGTTTCAGTCTTGCCCATTGTAGCAGTTTGGTATTATTTATTACTTCCAAAAATAGGTCGTGGATTATGTTTGCAAATTGATTTGTTCCTCTTGGCATATAAGATTATATTGGATTCAGAGGTTTCATTTTTACTTGTTTAAATAATGATTGAGGTTTTGATTGGACTCTGCACTGCAGAGAAGGGAGTTTAGAGTTTCGATCCTTGAGCCTGGGAAGCAAACACATAGAGAAGAAGATATGTGAGGAAGGAGAGAAGGCTCAATTGGATATGGCCCCAGGAAGAGAGTTGAACCATTTACCTGATACTCTACAGTTGCACTTGTGGAGAGAGCAGAAGTGCTGAGTCCAGAGAAAAATGAGCCCTGGGAAGAGAGGAAACCAGGAAGCCTGAGCCATTGCAGACATTGGCAGCCATAATTCTCCAACACGTGGCAACAGACTTTGGTGAGGAAAGTAACTCAGGCTTTATGGCCTGGTAACTGTGGGCTTCTACCCCAAATAAATATCCTTTATAAAAGCCAACAGATTTCTGGTATTTTGCATCAGTGCCCCTTTGGCTGACTCATATATGCTGTTTAATCATTTTTAGGAAGTTTCCTTCTATTCTTAGTGCTCTAAGCACTTTTATCAAGAAGGGGTTGTGGACCTTGCCAAATTTTTTTCCTGCACCATTTGAGATGATATGTTTTTCTATCTTCACTGTGTTAAAGTGGTGTATTAAATTAATTAATTTTCTTATGTTTAAAAAATTGCTTACCAGGGATAAATCCCATTTGATCTTGGTGTATAATTCTTTTAATGTAAGTTTGCTTTCAGGTTGCTAGTATTTTGTTGAGGGTTTTACATCTATCTTCATCAAAGATAATTGTCTGTAGTTTTCTTAACTTGTGGGAACATTTTAATAAAAACACTTCACTTTTAGAGAAGTTATAGATGAACAGAAAAGTTACATCAAAAGTATAGCAGATTCCCATATAACCCACCTCATTCCCCTCCCACATTTTCCCCTATTAATATCATCTTACATTAATGTGGCTCATTTGTTAAACTGATGAACCAATATTGAAGCATTGCTATTAACCAAGGTCTATAGTTTATATTATTGTTACACTTTGCACTGTGGAGTTTTATAGGTTTTGGGAAAATGTATAAAGGCCTGTATACACCATTGCAATATCATGTAAAGATTTTCCAATGACCTAGAAATGTCCTGTGTACTACCTATTCTTTCCTCCTCCTCCCCTCAATACCTCTGATAAACACTATCTTTATATCAATGTTACAAGTGCTTCTGTTCCTACAGTAACAATAAGTCTACTTTTTCTAGGGCTGCATTTCCCCTTATGTTTGTTCATTCCTCAAACCTTGTGATATCTTTATCTGGTTTGGGGCAGATGTTGGCCTTGTAGAATCAATTAGGGAGTAGTTGACCCTCTTCATTTTTTTCAGAGTCTGAGCAGAACTAGAGTTAAGTCATCTTGGAATGTTTGGCATGATTCCACTGTGAAGCCATCTTTTCCTTGACTTTTGTTTGTTGGGAGGTTTTTGATTACTAATTCAAGTGCTTTACTAGTAATTGGATTGTTGAGATCTATTTTTCTCTAGAGTCAATTTAGTTAGTTTGTGTGTTGTTATGAATCTGCCCTGTTCATCTAGGTTACCTAATTTATTGGTGTAGAGTTGTTCATAGTACCCTATATTGTCCTTTTTATTTCAGCAAGTTGGTAGTAATGTCCTCTTTTTAATTTCTGATTTTTGTTATTTATATCCTCTCAATTTTGTCAGTCCTGTTGAAAGTAGCTATCATAAAGATAGAAAAATTTAATCTTCTTTACCCTATGTTTTCAGCCACTTCCTCCTGATCTTCCCTGGTTAAGGTACACAGTGTTCTTCTGGCTGCCAGAGTTTCAAAATAACTTTTCAGACAGTCCTTGCCATTTTAAAGTAGTTCTGGTGGAAGGACTGATTCCCTAAATTCCCTACTCTACCACCTTCCCAAAATCCATATTGCAATTATTTTGATAGCAGAAACTGATCAATAATATTTTTTTTCTTTTTGATAAACAATTTTTTTGTGTAATTTTATACTTACAGAAAAGTAGCAAGACATTATCTAGAGTTCTTTTTTTATTCCTCAACAAGTTTCCCCTGATGATAAAATCTTACATCACCATGAGTACATTCATCAAATTTAATGAAATGACCATTAATACATTACTGTTGGCTAAACTCCAGGCTTTATTCATATATCACTAGTTTTTCCACTATTGCCTTTTTTTTTTTCAGTTAATGGAACCCATCTAGGACAACACATTATATGTAGGACAGTTATCTTTTAAATAACTTCAAATCATTAATTGTTTAATCATAGTCATCAGGACACTGTACTACTGTCTATTGTTAAAGATGTTTTTAAAGAAGGTTTAGGTTTCATAAATGTTACATAAAAAATATAGGGGATTCCCATATATTAGCTCCTCCTCATTAGCATGGTACTTTTGTTACAAGTAATGAACACATAACGATTTATAGTTTACATTATCATTTATACTTTGCAGCACACAATTTCATGTATTGACAAAATGTATAATGGCTTATATTCATACTTGCAATGTCATGCAAAACAATTCCAATGTCCCCAAAATGCCTCATGTTACACTTATTCTTCCTTCTTGCTTCCCTCAGAACCTCTGGTGACTACTGCCTTTATACCAATGTTACAAGTTCTTACATTACTAAAATAATAATAAGTCTACTTTAGTTCATAGCTGCACCCCCCCCCCTTATGTTTGCTCATTCTTCAGTCTTGAGGATTTGGGCATGGGGATACTTACTCTGTTTCTGATTGAGAGGGGACTTAGATCCCAAGGGACAGATGGATGGAACTGTTTTACTTTCAGTTGTAAATAACTCTCTGTTTTTTTGTTTTGTTTTGTTTTGTTTTGTTTTTGTGATGGGCATTGTCCATCATCATCCTTTTGTTAGTTGTCCTGGGTGAATCCAATGATTTGGAGTGTAGGTGTTGACTGCAAATCTGCCGAGGTTCAGGGCTCAACCGGCATAAGAGCAGATCAAAGATTTAAGTCTCTGAGACAATTATTTAATGGGTTTAGTGCTAATTATAGGTCAAATAAAAGAGGCATAAGAACCAGGTGTAGGAAAATTATAAATGAGTCTAACTAAGATATATTGCAGAGATAGGTTATTATAAATTCTAAGGTAAAGTCCACTGACAAGGTGCTGAATTCCTGGGGTTGTATGTCCTGTCTATAGTGTCCAGATATTTCTAGAGCCCTCATGTGCCCCTCTGCTTGAGGCACTGTTTACTGCAGAGGTCAGTGAGATCCTCTGTTGAGATCCTCTGATTCATCTGTTGATGGACATTTGGGTTTTTTCCAGATTTTGGAAATAGTGGATAATGTTGCTATGAACATGGATGTTCACATATTTGTTTATGTCCTGGCTTTCAATTCTTCCTGGTATATACCCAGCAGTGGAATTATTGAATCATATGCCATATCTATAATTAGCTTCCTGAGGAACCACCAAACCATCCACCACAATGGCTGGATCATTCTATATTCCCACCAGTAGTGGATGAGGGTTCGCCTTCCTCCACATCCTCTCCAACACTTGTAGTTCCCAGTTTATATTTAAAGTTGCCAGTCTAATATGTGTAAGATGATATCTCACTGTAGTTTTTATTTGCATTTCCCTAACGGCTAGTGATGTTGAGCATATTTTCATGTGCTTTTTAGCCATTTGTAATTCATCTTTAGAAAAGTGTCTATTCAAATATTTTGCCCATTTTTAAAATAGGGGTTTGTCTTTTTATTTACAATATGTAATATATGTTGGACATTAGGCCCTTATCAGATAAAATGTTATGAAATATTTTCTCCCATTGAGTGAGATGCCTTTTCACTTTCTTGACAAACGCATGTGAAGCACAAAAGTTTTTAATTTTGAGGAGGTCCCATTTACCTATTTATTTTTCTTTCATTGCTTCTCTTTGAGTATAAAGTTTATGAAAACATTTCCTACTACAAGATCTCATAGATACTTTGCTACATTACATTCTAGGAGCTTTATGGTTTTGGCTCTAATATTTAGATCTTTGTTACATCTTGAGTTAATTTTTGTATAGGGTGTGAGTTGGTAAATCCTCTCTCATTTTTTGAATATGGATATCCAGTTCCCCCAGGACCATTTGTTGAAGAGGCCAGTCTGTTCTAGAGTGGGCTTGGAGGTTTTGTAAAATATCAGTTGTCTCTTTATGTGAGGAGCTAAATCAGAACTCTCATTTCAGTTTTATTGGTCAATATGTATATCCTTGTGAGAATACCATGTACTTTTGACCACTCTATCATCATAGTATTCTTTAAAGTAAGGTAGCATGATTCTCCCAATTTCATTTTACTTTTTCAATATGTTCTTGGCTATTCAGGGCCCCTTGACCTTCAAATAAATTTCATAATTGTTTTTTACAATTCAATAAAAATGATGCTGCAATTTTTATTGAGATTGCATTAAATCTGTAAATCAATTTGGGTAGGTCAGACATCTTAATGATGTTTAGTCTTCCAATCCATGAACATGGAATATTCTTCCTTTTATTTAGGTCTTATTTGATTTCCATTAACAATGTTGTGTAGCTTTTTGTATACAAATCCTTTACATCTTTAGATAAGCTTATCCCTAGATATTTGATTCTTTTATTTGGTATTGTAAGTGGAATTTTTTTCTTGATTTCTTCCTCATATTCTTATTATTTGTATACAGAAATGCTACTGGTTTTTGCATGTTGATATAATATACTGCCACTTTACTGATCTTGTTTATCAGATCTAGAAGTTTTGTTGTAGAATTCTTGGGGCTTTCTATATACACGATCATGTCATCTGCAAATAGTGATACTTTTTATTATTTCTCTTCAATTATGATGACTTTTATAACTTTTTCTTGCCTAAGTACTTGAGCAAAAAATTTTAACACAATGTTAAACACAGCAGTGACAGTGGGCATCCTTGTCTTGTTCCAGATCTTAGAGGGGAAGCCTTTAGAATTTCACCATTGACTATGATGTTAGCTGTGGGTTTTTCATATATACCCTTTATCATGTTGAGAAAGTTTCCTTCTATTCCTAACTTTTGAAGTGTTTTTATCAAGAAAAGATGCTGTATTTTGTTAAATACTTTTTCTGCATCAATAGAGATGATAATGTGATTCTTTTTCTTTATATCTGTTAATGTGGTGCATTACATTGACTGAATTTTCTTATGTTGAACCATCCTGCATACCAGGGATGAAACCCACTTGGACATGGTATATAATTCATTTGGTGTGTTGTTGAAAATGATTAGCAACTATTTTGTTGAGGATTTTAACATCCAGGTTCATTAGAGAGATTGGTCTGTAGTTTTCTTTTCTTGTGGCATCTTTATGTGGCTTTGGTATTAGGGTGGTGGTGGCATCATAGATGAGTTAAGCAATGTTCCACCCATTTGTATTTTTTGGAAGTTTAAGCAGGATTGGTGTTTGCTCTTTCTGGAATGTTTGGAATTCATTCCAAAGGTAGAATTCACCTTTGAAGCTATCTAGTCCAGGGTTTTTCTTAGTTGGGAGGTTTTTGATGACTAACTCAATCTCTTTACTTGTGATCAGTGTGTTTAGTTCATCAATTTGTTCTTTCATCAATGTAGGCTGTCTCTATGTTTCTAGAAATTGGTCCATTTCATCTAAATTATCTATCTTGTTGGCATACAATTTTTCAAAGTATCCTCTTATAATACTCTTATTTCTGTGTGCTCAGTGGTGAAACTCCTCCCTCATTTTTGATTTTATGTACTTGCATCTTCTCTCTTCTTTCTTTTTTAATCTATCTAAGAATTTGTCAATTTTATTAATCTCAAAGAACCAACTTTCGGTTTTGTTAATTTTTTTCTAATGTTTTTTTTTATTCTCAATTTCATTTAGTTCTCTTCTAATCTTTGTTATTTCCTTCTTTTTACTTGCTTTGGGATTAGTTTGTTGTTCTTTTTCTAGTTCCTCCATGTATTCAGTTATGTCTTTGGTTTCAGCTCTTTCTTCTTTTTTAATATAAGCATTTATGGCTATAAATTTCCCTCTCAGCACTGCTTTTGCTGTATCCTATATTTTTTTATGTTTTGTATTCATTTTCATTTGTTTCAAAGTAGTTACAGATTTTTTTTTTGCAATTCTTCTGCAATTTCCTCCTTGACTCACTGATTGTCTAAGATTGTGTTGTTTAACTTCCATATCTTTGTGCCCATTCTGTTTCTCTACTTTTTCTTAAATTCCAGCTTCATTTGTTGTGGTCAGATAAATTACTTTTGTTAATTTCAATCTTTCTGAATTTCAGAGTTGTTCTGTGGTATATCATGTGGTCTATCCTGGGGATTAATCCATGTGTGCACAAGAACAATGTATATCCCACTGTATTTGGGTATAATGTTCTGTACATGTCTACTAGGTCTAGATCCTGTAATATATTATTCAAAGCCTCTATTCTTTATTAACCCTGTGTCAAGATGTTCTGAATAATGGTGATAATGGTTTATTCCTATTTAACAATAATTTTGGAAATTCTTTTTATCTGAAACAAGAGGGGGTTCATTTGTTTATATATAAGGGACATTTTAGTTTTAAGTTTATATATCTGTTAGAGCTCTCAAAATAAGGACTGAAAAAAAAAACACTTAATACATAGATTAATAATGAACATTGGCCTTCCTCCCTACTCCCCACTAAATTTAAAGTATTTACTGTAATAGTAGTGAATGCTTGTGGGTGTGATGGTCAAAGTAATGTAGTTAGAGATTGAGATCAGTTAAAAGCATTGCGAATTTAAAAATTCCATCTACACTGTAACCAAACAAAATATTTAGAATATTTAAATCAATTAAATGATGAGTAAAAGCAATTAGCCATGTTGATGGTTAGGTAAGAATAAGGTGTAAAAATGTTGGCATTTCTGCTGAGTGTTAATGGTTCTAGGGACTTGTTCTTGACAGTCACTGTGAACTTCTGTGTTTTTTACTGCATAAATGTTTTTTTATGTGTATTGTCTTATCTGATTCTCACAAAAACCATATCAACCACATTCTAATTCTAAACATTTTACAAGAGTAGAAACTAAGGCTTCAAGAATTTTAAGAGACTCGTTCCCTTACACACAACTAATTAGAAGACCATTGATTTGAACCAAGCTCTTTATGAGTAAGGTGTCCATATTCTTACTCATTTAATTTCTTTGTCTGTTCTGCTTTGACCTAAGTCTAAACGGACCACTACTGGCTAATATATTTATAAGTATTACATTTTAATAGACATTTGATGGCAAACTTGATGACTTTATTGTGTTGGTTTTATATTCCAGTTTTCTGGGTGGCAACTTGGGAGCTCTATGTGGATTTCATGGTTCAGATACATTTTATGAATAATTAAATCTTGGGAACATAACATAAATGGTTGCTTTAATGAAAACATACAGCCATTAACATAGATTTTTATATTTGTAAGTTTTGTTGAGATTTGTAAACTACTTTGGTCATTCTAAGTGGAATTCTTTAAAACCAAGTTACTAATAATTCTCACAATAAACCCCACTATACTTTTTTTCATCTACTTAAAAAAAAGACACAATTATATGAGCTATATAATTGATATGTTTCTGTTAAAGGTTCAGGTGAAGACACAAACATCCTTCAAAGTGGAGTCTACCTATATAAAATGATGTCAAAATTTCAAGTAATTTTCTGAATGACTCATGGAAAAGCTTTCTGTGAATAAGGCAGCTAGGTTTTTAAATGAAAGAACAGTAACTGCAATTTATAAGGGCAACTTTTTCATAAGGAAACTTTTCACAGTTTAATTTTGAACTCCAGTCTAATTCTGTGACATGAACAAGAAAGTTATATATGAAAACCTCCACTTTGCAATTAAGTCATATAAATTGGAAATGTACACCTTGGAAAGCTGAACTTGATCAATTTGTTGCACATTATTGAAAAAATTGGCAGACAAAATCTTAAGACTCTGGCTTATATTTATCATGATGTTTCTACTCCTTGTCTATGTAGTTGTTGCCAATTTGTATACCTAGGTGATGGAGCTATTACCTTGTGATTCTAAATCATTTGCTATCTCCTTCACTAAAGGGCCTACCAGTAAAATGGAGATAATATCATCTAACATGGACTGTTTCCTAGGAATAGGCACTGAGCAATTGCTTTTCTTGCATTATTTATTGCTCATCATGAAAACACTGTGAGGGAGTTACTGTTAATTTTATAAGCACCAGTTCTTAGTTTAAAATGATGGATGAAAATAAAAGCAACATAGCACTCAGGGCATGCTAGTTATGTATAATCTTAGAGCTAGGCACTTTTCCATAAATCTTTCTACATTATAAGATAAATCAGGTCATCTTAAAGGCCCAATACACTTCAGACTTTTAAAGGAATATTTGAAGTAATAGGCATGATTTCCAAGTGCCTCTTAAACTGTGTGTTATTTCTTCTTTTATTTGTAGGTAATGCTGTGCCTGATCAGCAGTGAAACTATTGGCCATAAAAGTCACTCCTGCTCCCATTCTGTGCCAATAACAGGCCTCATTACTAAGTTGTAGTCCTCCCTTCCCTGAAGCTTAGATGTAGCTTCCGAATTCTTCTCACCTATTTTCTCCGGGAAGCATGTCTTAAAAGGACAGAGTTAGCACTTGAGAAAAAAACTATTTGTTCACCTAACCAAATATGGATCTTTTTCTTCCCCCACACTGAAACTCTCGTTATTTTTAAACACATAATAATTTATATCCATCTGAATTCTGCCTGACTTCTACTATTACTTTCAACAAATTTTGTGTTCTCACTTACAAAAGAAACACAAAATAATTTTGCATATGGATGCACCAACTTGTTTATAATTATGACCATACCATAAACTGGTCTGAGATGAATTTCTTTTTCTTCTAAGGGCAGAATCTACATGCACACTCTGATAGCTTTCAACTTTTCCACTGATATGTTAAATTAAAATTTCTGTAACTGCGCTCATCATCCTGAGGCTTTTACAGAATACAAATGTTCACAATATATTATTTGTTGTTTTATTTTGTTTTTTGGTGTGTTTGTCTTTGTTTTTGTTTTTGTTTTTGTTGCATTGCAACTGTTGAGAGGTAACTTGCTGATTTTGGTGACCATTGCCAACAGCCTGGCAATCCTGGACTCCCCCATAAACTTTTTTATACTTTCCTGTCCATCCTGGAAGTATGATTTTCCTCTGTCATCACCCCAAGCATGCTTATGGACATCCTCTATGAGGGGAAAAACATCTCCTTCCAGGACTGTATGACTTTCTTTGCTGAATATTTCTTTGCTGGGTTGGAGTTGATTGTCTTCACAGCTAGGCCTATGACCAATATGCTGCCATTTGCAAGCCCTTGCCCTACTTTTCTATCACTAACTGGAAGCCATGTGGCATTCTAATGGGGGTAGCCTAAATTCTGAATTTGTGATACAAATTCTCTTTACTTTCCAGCTGCCTTTCTGTGTCCCCAATGTCTTTGATCACTTCATGTGGCACTTGTACCCATTGTTGAAGCTTTCCTGCACTGACACTCACATCCTTGGTCATTTGGTGGTTGGCAACAGTGGGCTTATCTGCATCATAAACTTCTCCTTGTTGCTTGTCTCCTATGTGGTCATCTTTCTGTCTCTGAGAACTCATAGATCTGAAGAGGGGTGAAAGCTTTCTCTACTTGTGCATCTCACACTGGTATTCTTGCAGTTTTATTCTTTGTCTCATGCATATTTTGTATGCATAAATCCATTTGTTCTGTCCTTTGACAAAATTGTGGCAACTTTTGGCACCATCCTAACTCCCCTGCTCAATCTTTTGATTTACACTTTCAGGATAAGGAAATGAAAAATGTCATCAGCAATGTGTGGGATAGATTGATGGTGCATTCTGATGAAAAACCAAAACATTAAATTCAAGTTTAAGAAAGAAATAAAAATAAAATTAAACAAAACTTTCATGGGGAATGGACTTTGTAAGACATAAGTAATGAAATGCAATAGGAAAAGCATTAACATGGGGGTCAGGAAATGATATTTTCATCCTTGAACACTCAACAAGTATGAGTAGCTACTTTGTGTTTTATATTACACAAAGCTTATATTACAATCTTTATATGTTAATTAAAGTGGGTTGAATTTTATGCTTCTTATAATATAATAATCAAAAAATTGAATGAAAGAGAAGAGACACATTACCTATCAGACTGCTTGCCACTCACAATAACCTTGTACCTTAATGGAAGAAGACAAAAATATTTAGAGATTAAAGAAAGACATTTCATTAAACTACTTAAAGGGAAAATAAGTTTATTTTTAGGACATTGAATATAAAGGAAAACAGTCAGGGCTCAGGAGGACTAGAGATAGTGTATTCTTAGAACTTCGATGGCAGCTGTAGAGGGGCCAGAGGTCCTCAGCTGGTTTCATTCACTCAGCAGGGCAGAATAGACAGTGAACAAGGCTAGGAAGGAAAAGTGGGTTTATTCATCAGTGGAGACTAGAGTTGTATAATCACAAATCAGTCTCCCCATTAAGGTACTTTTCACAATTTTTATACCTGTTGAAACAAAGAAAAATAATCATCAGGGTGACATGTTTAATATGGGTCCAGAAAATGAGTTTTTGCTTTCTCAGTTAATCTTAAAATATGCATGGTACCTGGGGTCAGGTACTCTTGGGATGATAAGAGTGGAGGTTGCTAAGGATGTGTAAGTATAAATAAGGACTGATGGGAGTACAGTTATAGAGTGATGGAGTGTATAGGTATCTATTTTTGGTGGAGCTAAATCTGGTTACTGTTAAAGCTGTAGCTCTGTGTGCCTCCTGACATGTGAGCAAAAGGTACATTGAGTTTTTCTAACATTATAAGGCACAGTAAAATGCCTTAATATTTAACTGTCCTGGGTTTTTCTAGTACTACATAGATAATCCTGTACTACTTGACTCCATTGTTTAACACGGGTCCATTAATGCTACAGAATCTACATCATCCATTGAATTTCTTGAGAGATAAAATCTGATTGGCTCAGTCTTGCCTATGTATGAGTTCCTCTTGGGTCAGGTGACCACCACTGCATACCAATCAACTGTGGGAGAAAAAAAGGACAGATTCCATAAAAGAGTATTTCTCCCTTATGTGATGTCTGTCTTTCATTTGAGCAGAATCAATTAGGACTCTTTTGGGGGCACTTTACTAGCAAAACCAGTACCAAAGCTACAGGTGTCAATGAGTCAACTATATGAGGAATAGAAACCATAATCATGTGTAAATAAAAGCTAGATTTCAAGAGAGGTTTACATTTCAATTTACTTGTTGATTTGAATTTTTTTACTTTGTCTACCCAAACAACAATTCCATTTCAGTAATAATTAATAAAGAGATTATTCAAATTCAGACATATCTTACATATTATTCCCATAATTAAGGTTCATTGGTCTCCAATTGTTGGGTGGCTTCTGGAATAACTTTACTTAAGGTAAACCATTTCATTTTTCAATTTTCCTTAGCACACAATAATGAAATGCTATTAATTCAGTACTGTGGAAAAATACTAAATAATCTTTTATTTTCCTTTTCTTTAATCTTCCATATTAGTTTTCTTCTTCAGGATGATCTCTCATGTGGAAGTCCATGAGGGATTAAGATTAGAATCTAAAACATCATCTCAACAAAGTGGGTGCTGCAGTAGACCAAGTTTGTGCAAAGGCTTACTATTTTAAGAAGCTTTTCTTCTTACTTTTCAATTTTTTCCCATCTTCTGCCTGTGGTCACAGCAAGGCTAACTTCATAATAGACCTTTCCCCTAGATAAGGAGATTCTTATTATTAAATAGTTCATTTAATCCTAAAAACTAGTTAGAGATATCATGAACCAATATTATTGGCTCAACTGCTTCATGAATATGTAAGTCAAAGATTTGAAATACTATAAAATAAAACATTATTCTGGCCAGATTGTGATGACCAATAGATTCATATCTTATCCATCATATACTCAAATTCAAACACATTTTTTCTATTTGAATTACTAATCTCTCACTATAGACTGTGATTATACTTTTTAAGAAGAAAATAAAACATAATTTTTCAGCACAAGAAAATCTAATACTGAATGGCATCTACCCAACCTTTTGCATTTCAACAAAAGTTTGATGAAAAGAATTTTGCAATATTTTCTCAACACTTATTGCTTCAATTTTCCATTTTATTTTCCATGTTGATTTTGCCTAAGTATGGTGAAATTACTCTAATTTTATGAGCTCTTCAGCAATTTAACCGTTTTTGACATTGAGTGGGCTTACTGTAGTTACTGTACTTATTCAAAGAATTTTCAGAACACTGCCTACTAGAAAAGTGGTGATTTTGATAAATGCATCTGGATATCTGAAAGAAGATGGTAGAGATTTGATTTTCAAATTAAAATGACAAGATTGTAATAAATCATAAATTGAAACAAATCACAACTTTGCTCAAAATCTTGCAATGTTTCTCCATTTCATTAGAGGAAAAGCCAAAGACAATACATTTGCCTCCAAGATTTTACCTGTTCTGGATTACTGTGACTTTCCTTACCTCTTCTTCTCTTGCTCACTCAGCTCCAGTCACCCTGGGCTCCTTACCCTTCGCTGAACACAGCAAAACATCTCCTGCCTCAATCCTTTCACATGTCCCCCTCAACTTGCATCCGTCTTCTTTCATGTTTCATGGCTAACTTGGGCCTCTCCTTCCTACTGAATCCTATTCTGCCTACTCATCCCCCTCCATCTACTCTTTATTTTGATATCCCCTATCACTTTCTGTTATACAATATCACATTTATTTATTATGTTTTTATCTTCCTCTTCTAATAGACTGTAAACTTTGAGAAATAATTTTTTTTTCTTTTTTGTTCACTGATGTTTCACTATGAGAACAGCTTGCAGTGGGAACTCAATAAATATCTGTTGACTAAACAGATAAATGAGTATATTCCCAAATTAAAATTTAAATAAATCTTTAATTTGACCACTACAAGGTTAACTTTAGCCAAATTAATCTAATTATTTCTGAGATTAAGCCCTATATCCTGATAATAACTACAATTCATACTTTGACATAACAGAGGGGATATTTCAAATAAATTCTATACACTATTTAATTTTCCCATCTATAATAAAAATTAAAATAGTAAATAAAGCCATTGTTCTTTCTTTATTCTTCTTTTCACTCCCCATTCTACATTCTTTCTCCTATCTCCTGCCAAAAAAATGATGTTTCTCTCAGCAAACTGATTTTCATTCTGAAGTAATCTTTGATAACGATAAAACAGTCTATCACAATAATTTTCCATTTTATTAGTTGGGTTTTATTTGGGCCAGAGTTTTTGAATTATTCTTGGTGACCTCATCTTAGTAAGATACTATTTTAATGGTCAGCGTTTAAAGCAGAGCTCTAATTTATCCTAAAAGTATACGTGAGAAAAAGATTAAAACTCAAAATAGTTCAAGCCTCAGTTGTCATCTAATCCCAATTCTAAGGTTCCCATGATTGAATGATAAAACTTAACTGTTTCAATAAAACACTGACAGTGATTTGACAGAACCTGGAGTCCAGTTAGATAACCTAGTCATTCAGTGTATAATAAATATTTAATGAGATCCCATGGTCAACTCACCGCAGAACTTGAAGGTACCTCAAAGTATCATTGACTTATTTACCTTTGGGTGGTTAAATGAACTCCTTGGAGACTACACTTTGAAAAATTTCCCCAGCTTACCTTGTAAGCTTGATCATTGTATCAGAGCTAGGAGCTAGTGTAGAGTCTTCTCACTGAGAAGTTTAATACAGGATCTCTTTCATCTGCTGTTCTTATTTCCCAGGCCAAGGAAGCTTATGACATTACTCTACTCTGTTTTTAAAGGAAAATAGCTTTAAGCTTGTCATTAAGAGATTTGGATTCTAAACTCAGTTGCATTACTAATCAGCTGTGTGAGCTTGGGTGTGGTATTTTCCTTCTCTTCCTCAATTCCAGATATTACAGGAGGATGAATAAGAACATATAAATATTTCTCATCACTTTCTCTGAGCCAGGGAATCTTTTTTCATAAATGTGATCTTTTTTAGTCTTTACAGAAACTTTCTAAAGCTAAGCCTTTGTATTCCTGTTTCTGAGTCTCAGAATTTTTATGTGACTTACATAAATCTTCCTCAAGATTCTACCATCCATTTTCTAATGCAAAAGCTCAGATTTCGGGGCATGATTTTCTCCATGAAGTTTCTCTATGACTGTTGGTTGCCACTAGGCCCATCAGCAAAATTGCAAAGCATGGTGCTATGTATTCATGTCATTATTCTATCTGCATTTCTATCTCCCACTTCTTTTCCCCACCCTCACCCTGATCTTATACTTCATCATTGCATGTACCAAGCAGTCAATGGCATACCAAACAAGTAATGTATAAATCAGAGTACTAGGTAGTAATTTCCTAGGTAGGAAATAAACTTTGTTATTTAATCTGTCACTCCTTTAATAGCTTGCAGCCACATTATAAGCAAAAATCAAACTTTATTCTCAAATAGTAGAGCATATACTCTCAGAAAAATCTTTAAACACTAAAAGAAAATACAAAAAACTAGTATTCAATAATTCCTTTACCTTTTACTTCTTTCCCCTCTCTTCTTTCTATACTGATGTAAAAGCATAGATGGGATTAGAAATGGGAGATTTATATTAATAATGTTAAATAAAATAAATTATTATAATTATTATTAATTACATTTTACAAAAAAGGAAATTTCAAGTTAAAGAATTAAGTTCACACACAGGTATCAGTATTCAAGTCTACTGTGCATATTACACATTTATGCACCTTTATCTGGCTACAAAGATTTTCATGGCTCTAGAATAGACATGATTAAGCAAATCATAAGGAGAAGGGAGTGAGGTTCCCTCACCAGCAATTGAGAGTGAGTTTCAGTTTAACTAATTGGTTCCATGGTTTACTTTGGCACTCAGACAGTTTTTGTAACTCATTGGACAATCCTTTGCGACTGCATACGGAGTATGAAGCTACTGAGGCTTAAAGCTTACCTTCAGCTTTTGTGGTAATTACTATAAATATCCAATACAATAAAAAGAGAAACATTTAACTCATGCTTTCCAAAAAGAGAACTGGTGGGAACAAAGCTTGCTTCTGAGGTGTTTCTCTCTCAGAGCACAGTAATAATTTCTTCCATAAGGAATTTTTCAGAATCTGTATTGAGAAACGTCCCCTCTTTTCAATCACCCCCTCCTGCACCATTTACCCTGTTGTTTTGTCTAATCCATTGTTCCTGGGATAGAACCATGAGAACTTGGGCTGCTAGCAGAATCCCCTCTCTCCATATACTCCCCAATCCTCACAAACTCCTCTGATAGAAAATATCACTAAATTTCAAGAAGTATAGTTTGTATGTTCTATCCAGATTTCATGATTCACCTTCTTAATTAAAGTTGAAGATATGAAAAATGTACTTATTGGAAGACATCTATTTGCCCTTGAGGTAAGTTTTTCAATCTGTCTGAAATATAGTTTTCATGGTGCCTCCTCAAGATTGATTGCATGGGCTCTATAATCAGGCTGTTTCCTCAAAAAAGATGATGCTCCTGAAGAATACTTCCTAAATGGATGGTGACAGTTGCCCATGGTTCCCTGGTTTCAGAGTTTCTCACACTTTTTCTCACAAGTTTCTATGCTCACCACAAAAAGTAAAAAACACCAGGGTGAATAGGCTAGCTTAGCAGTTTATATTCTTCAGGGTCCCCTCATTTGATGAGTTTGAGTTTAGTGGTAATATTTCAGGGATAGGGTATGAGATAGAGCTGCAACTCTATACCCTTGTTCTGGGTTTTTAAGACCTATAGTGACCCTTGCTCATGTCCCACAACTGCAATCCATCTCTGTTTTGGGAGAAAGTAATAATGTCGGGGGTGGGGGAAAATTAGCTGATATCTGTGATGAAAGCTTGGTCAAATTACCCTTGTAAACACTCTTTTCTCATCTCTCTACTCACTATCATCCCACTCTCTCCTCTGATTTCACTTGGTCTCTGCGCTTTCCTCAATTTATTATCATTTATTATGTACCTAGTTTTCTGCATTGTTAATTGTTAAACAATGAAATGTACAAAACTTGATTTCAGGACCAAGATAGGAACTTAAGTTATCTGTTGGCATCCTCTTCTGCCTCATGAATTCCCTTTTCTAGGATGCAATTCACATGGATGATTGGGATTTAATGTTTTATATGACAAGTAGTGTGGACATCAGAGGGAACAGCTATAAAGTAACATTTTGTCCTAGTTGGACCCAATTTTACTCAGCAGAATGCACTGTATCAAAGGTCAGACTCGTATGCAAGAGAACAGGATAAACTATCTCACTTACTTTACAAGAAAATAAGGTTGCATAAACTAACAGAAAAAGCAAAACTTTATTGAATGTAAGGTAAAAGCTAAGAATAAAATATGATTTAGTATTATCTTGCTCAATATAGGACAGACTTAATAAAGCTTATAGTTATATAGATGTATAGGGGATAGAGGTGGGTGTTTATTTTCTGGGGGGAAAAAGAGAAGATTTGCACATATATGTAGATTTCTGAAACCAGGTTATTTTGGACTGGTTAAAAATCAAACAAATAGTAGGGAAAATTAAGAATGTTAAATAAGAGAAAATAGTATACTTCATATTCAGAGGCCTCCCCCCACCCCCAAATCAGAACTGTTGGATAGGACAAGAGTATTAGGAAATAGTGGTGGAATCAAGTTTTAAAATTCTGATGTGGTATTGGTCTGAAAAAAATCATACACATTGTTCAAGTGTTGATTTCCTATCTTTATGACCTCAAAGTATCTTTTTGACTGTCCATTTTCTGCCCACAAATTTATCTCTATCACTTTTTGACTTAATAAGAGATGTAGTTCTCAAAGAGAAGTTAAACTTCTCTTCACCTCTATGTTTACCTGAAGCAATCCATACTTTTCTCTTACAATCTTTTACTCACTTTTCTCATCTAACTGCTCTTTTCCTCACAGCCAAGGAAACCAACTTTTGGTCTTTAGTCTCCAAAGGACCTGAATGTATTCAAATTTTTATAATTAAGTCATTTTCTCTTTCATGCTTTTCATAGATCATTGGAACTGCCATTCCTAGCTTCTATTTATCATTCTATAACTAGTTTTATTACATTGAGCAATGTTATAGCAGCTGGACTTCATAAAATTTTCAGTTTTATTGTGACTATGTAGTTTTATTGACTAAATGAATAATTTGTTACTATTTTTTAAACATTCTCAGCAGAGAAACCCAGTAAAAGTTTGTTGAATACCCGAGTTCCATCAAGGTTGGAAACTTAAGTTTTTCACATTTAAAAACATAACTCCACTTCTTTCTCATTTTGAAACTTCGCTGAACAAACAATTCATTCTGTAGGAATTTGCTCAACTTTTTAAACCACAATTCATTTGGTACTAGGTCATACAATTGTGCATATTTCTTGTGTAATTAATGACCTTATCTTGAAGTATGCTATCCCTCAAATTCAATTGTAAAGAAGTTGAGGACATCTTTCCCCTCAGCCACAGCAAACATGAATAAGTTCTTACTAATATATGACAATTCATTTGATGTGTTATTGATTCATTGATGGATTCCTGATTATTCAGAAAAATAAAAAATACCTCAAACTCATATGAAAATAAATCCAGATCATTTGAGATCAA
>JAQZBX010003859.1:19828-62848 GCA_029593785.1 Cabassous unicinctus
GACATCGACTTAACTAATAAAAGTAATAATCTAAACTCTATAAAAATGAAAAAAAAAAACAGGGAGAAGTTCAAAACTTAAAGATAACAAAAAACTGATTTACAAATGTTATATGTAATTCAGATAAATAAAACATAATAAAAATATAAAGAAACATTATACTATCACCAGGAATAAAAGAAATGAGTATCATGATTTCACTTTACTAATAAGCAGAGAATATTCCAAATTTGTTTTTCCTTAGAAAACTCTACCATATTCCTCTATTTGTAGAAACATGGAGAATAATGATAAAATTTGTACTTGGAAAGAGATATTTTTAAAAATATTATATAAATTAGAAGTTCGTAAAATCTGTAATATTATGTAAGGAATTAACAGTTACCTCTGGGGAGTGGGATTTGGAAATATGTATTGAAAGGACAATTTTACGTTTCACCCTCTAACTACTATAAACTTTAGATGTTTAATATAGAAGTATATTCATTCTATAATTAAAATTATAATAAATACAGAAAAAACAATTTAGAAAGCTACTTGATAATATTTACCAATAATTTGGTAAATATTCATCTCTTTTGCTTCAGTAATTCCATTTAAATATATTTAATGAATTATTAAAATATTGATAAATCTACAAATGAAAAGAGATTCAAATAAAAGTTTTTTATGAGTGAAAATTTGAAAAGCCCTTAAATTCATGAAAAATAAATGACATTGGGTATTAATAGATTTTTATGTGTGAATTTACAACTACAAAGTGCATAATTACATAAGCATGCCCTTTAATTTACATGGAAAAGTCTTTTAAAAATCCAAAATAAAAATCAGCATATATAATAATTGTGTAATAAGATTGCTTTCATATAGATTCATATATATATATGAAGGAAAAATAGAGAAGCATAATGAAGAAATATATGCATGGGATAATTCTGCAATTTTTTTTAAATGATGTTCCAAGGAAACAAAATTTGGAAGAAAACAAAGCTTCTGAAAGATAGTGATAAGAGAATTATATGTGAGTAAAGATATTATTCAAGTTATATAGATATATAAAGTGGTACATCACGTTGGATCCTTAGAATGTGAAATGCAATATCATGCATCTAACATGAGCCAGGGGTGATTTCATGTACATGATAATTTACTTCAATAATTCCAGGCTCAATAATTTATTCAAACATCTCATATATCCTGAATGACAATGAAAGTAAAATGGCCATTGTGAGCCAAAAGTTGGATAAATAATTTCTTCTTAAAGTATAGCCCATCAAGACACTGAAAATGTCAATAATAATGGATGCAAATAGTTGTGCAAATGAAGAAATACATTTCTCAAGAGGTAATCTCCAAATATAATACCTTTGAGTTAAATAAGAATATTGTTTTTTAGTTATTAAGAGCAAAAGCTATGCACATATATGCATATGCCTATACTTAATAAAGTGTCTTTTAAAATCTCATTTTCTCATAAAGTAAAAGTTTTCAGACATTAAAGTGATTTGCTTAAGGTTATACCAAAAATGTCAGCAATTTAATAAAACTTTGGAAAATTACTTAAAGCCCATAATCTTTACTGGAAAACCTCTCAAACTGCAAGTCCTATTGATAATGATGCAGGATTTTCCTAGTTTGTGACTTTAAATATCAACAAGTCACTTGCCTTTTGACAAGTTTAGTAATACTATTTTATATTTTAGTTTTGCACTGCTATATAGACAGAAGGGAAGATCAGGGATTGAAAAAAAAAAAGAGAATGGATGAAGGAGGAAAGGTGATGGAGCTAAGATGATAAAGGGAAGAAATATTTCATCTTATATTTTAGGAATCTCATTTGGGCATATGCATTTGTGGAAGGACAGTGATGATCAGAAAGCTCCTGTCTCCTCAGCCCCCTCTGTAATTAAGATTAGCTTAGATTCCTTGGACAGATGTGTTTAGGCCATCAAATTTCAGAGAAATAGTTTCATTCTGATTTTATGTTATATATTATCAAATTCAAATCAAGGATTCTTATTGATTTGTGTATCATCTCTTTGATGAAGATTTTCACATTTGTATCATCATCCCAGAGCTCTCACCTGAATACCAGACTTCTATATTCAACTAATTACTTGACCTCTTCCTCTGTATAACTAAAAGGTATCTTCACAATTATCTACTGATTATTTTTACTTTTAAAATTCTCTGCATTCTTCAGACTTCCCCAAACAAATCCATCCTTCCAATTGCCAATGTTAAAAACATTGAAGTAATAAAAAAATGTTGATATCACAAGTCACACCTAAAAATTAGAAAACAAAATATTGGCCTTCAAAATATATGCAGAATCTGATACATTTTCACAATAATTCCCCTATTATTATAGTCTAAGCTGCCATCATCTTTTGCCTCAATTACAGCAATAGGCTTACAATTCTTTGTGCTTCTACTCATTTCTTACTGAATCCATTTTCAATACAGCAGCCAGAGGCTCCTTATAAAACTTGAATACAATTATATCTCTTCTCTGAATAAAACCCTGTTCTTTCTCCATTTTATTCAGAATAAGAGCCAAGATCCTTTAAATGATTTTACTTTCTTTTGGAACTTTGGCCTCTGTTACTCATGACTTCATTCTCTTCATTCTCTTGTCTCTGGCCTCAGTGGCTTTTTTCTTTGACCACAGGATCAGAATTATACCTTAAGTCACTTTTCTCCATCTCTTTCCCTTGCTTAAACCACTCTTTCAGTAATGAGCTTGGCTAATAGCTTCATTTCCCTTAGACACTCTTCTAAGTCTCCTCTCAGTGATGCTCCTGACCCACAGAAACTGTGAGATAACATGAGAATTATTTCAAGTTGCTCAATTTGTGATAATTTGTTATACAATAATAGATATATAATATTGTAAGCATTAAGGCCTGTTCTTTTTTTCATTTTTCATTTTTATTTTTAAAGACACTTTAGATTACATAAATGTTACATAAAAATATAGGGGATTCCCATATGCCCTCCTCCTTCCCATCCCACACTTTCCCTAATCAACAACAACCTTCATTAGTATGGTACATTTGCTAAAATTGAGGAAGTCATATTGAAACATTGCTACTAACCATGGACTATGGTTTACATTATAGTTTACACTGTATCTTGTGCAATTTTGTAGGTTATGACAAAATATATATGGCCAGTATCTATCATTGCAAAGTCATGCAGAACAATTCCAATGTCCCCAAAATGCCCCCATATCACACTTGTTCTTCCCTCTCCCTCCGCTCAGAAACTCTGGTGGCCACTGCCTTTACATCAATGATAAAAGTTCTTCCATTGCCAGAATAACAATAAGTCTATAATAGAATAATAATAAGTCTATTTTATTCATTCCCCAATCTTGAGGATTTGGGATGGTGATGCCCACACTGTTTCTAACTGAGAGGAGGGCTAGGTCCCATGGGTAGATGCATGGAACTACCTGGCTTGCAATTGCAGACATTATCTGCATCTATTCCTTGATATAGGCATTGTGCATCATCATCTTCATTAGTTGTCCTGGGTGAGTCCAGTGAACTGAAGAGTGGGTTTTGCAACTCTGCTGAGATTCAGGACTTAACTGGCACATGAATGGATCAAAGATTTAAGTGTCTAGGCATATATTTATCAGGTGTAGTGCTAATTATAGGTTCAAATAAAAGAGACAGAAGAGGTATGTGTAGGAAACTATAAATGAGTCTAAGTCTATTACACTGCCTGTTCTTTAATTGCATTTCCCCAGCAAATTACAAAATTTACTTTTCATTTATATTCCAGACCCTTTTTTATTTGGTTAAATAAACTAGTCTATGCAAGGCTGTCTTTCACTGGCAGTTAATAGATTCCAATCTGTCCTGTAAATCTGATGATCCTATCATGATCTGTAGCTGCTCCATTGTGGAGGAGGCAATTTCTTATCCTTTCCCCCTATATATCTATATTGATAAGCTTTAAACACCAACATTATATATATTTTTATATATATAATGCTCAACACAAACCTATATCCTTAATGGAAAAATACTCAAAATGTTAGGGAAGGAATTTTATCTTTGTATGTCACTGAAAATATTAGAACTAGAGATACCCTCTCAGGAGTACAGTATTATTACATCAAGATGAGAGTGAAATCATTTATGTTTTGAATATGTATTTATTTAGTGTAAGACCAGGTTCCTATAAAAGAGAGACCCAATGGTACAGTTGTTTAGCATACGGGAAGTTTATTCTTTTTGATGTGACAGCTATATGTAAATGGTCCAGGTTGATAGGGCAGTGCATCATCTCTCCTTCATTCAGTGACTTAGGTTCCTTCCTGGATTTTTCTTGGTCCTTCCCTAAGGCCTTTATATTGAACATGAGATCCATGTGCTAGCATCGCTGGTTTCACTTGGAAGCTTGTTAGAAATGCAGAGTTCTGGTTTACACAGTATAGTGATGAACCATCATTTGAACTTTAACGCTAGGTGATTCGTATGTACACTGCAGTTTGTAAATTATTGCCCTCGGTACTGTTATCAACAGTTGGACTCTATGTTTTTTGTTTCTGGAGGCAAGAAAATGAAATAAACTAGAGGAGTATGCATTCAACATTTTAGATTTCAGGCTGGAATTTAAACAGGTTGCCTAGAGAAAATCAATAAGAACACAGCTTCACCTAGCTGCAAAGAGGCTAGGTATTTTCAATAAATAATGCCTGTATATATTTTTGGGCACATACCAGGCTCAGAGACTGCTTGATGTCTACTAGCAGCGTGTTTTGAGAATTTTTTCCATTTAAGATATGGGTTTGCATTGACATCAATTCTTGAACATGGGCTTTTGAAGGGAATGAAACCAGATAACTTCTGTTACTGCCAAAGGGGAGAGTGTATTTTAGTGGATATTTAATAGTTTCTGACATAGGCACTGGTCATCAGTAATATCCACAGAATAATTTTATTTAAAAATTCACTTCAGTTTCACTAATATTTATCAAGTACTCATTATGTGCCAAATACTATTTTAGGTATCTGTAAAAATATAAAACTAAAATCCCTGTCTTCACAGCTTATATTCTAGTAGATTATGTTTTTGAAAAATCCAGTTGTGAACCAAGGACTTTTGTGTGTTTGTATGTTTTAAAAAGACTCCAACTATGGAATTCTAGCTAATTTTTTTATTTTTTTTTTTATTTTTATAAGGACATTTTAAGTTTATATTTTAAATCCACTACAAATTTTTTAAAAAATCACTTTAACTTTATTCTTGCCACATCTTCTGGCATTGGATCTTCTGGACCCCAGGTCAATAACCAGAATCTTCTACAGCCTCATCTTTTATTTGAATTGTCCATTTTTCTTATTTATTCTCTACTCTGAATGCTTCTTCCACTTAAATGGGGACTGTTTGCTCTCTCATATATTTCTTGTCAATAGACCTGAAGATGACATTTTTAGTGTATATTAAAGCAATTGCATCTGTTATTAAAGACATCCCTACAAGACAATTTCAGGCCAGAAGATTCTAATATTCATTGATTCCAGACATTTAAAGAAGAAATATATCATTCTCACCCACTTTTCTAGAGAGACAGCGACACACACACACACACACACACAATAAGGGTAATGATCCCAGCAAAACTTGCATATCCAAAAGGCTAATAAACTAATTTTAAGAGTGCTTAATAATTGGAAATTTTTAACTTCATTAGTTATCAGGGAAATAAAAAAATAAACTTCATAGGACATGAATATACACATCTATGTACTCACCAGATAAATTAAATAAAAAAGATAATTTAAATTATTGATGAGGATGTACAGCAACTGGATGTCACACACATTGCTACTGGAGATTTAAACAGTAGGAGTTAGAGGTGAACATATACATATACAATGACCCAGCAATTTCATCGCTAGTTGTATCCAATAGAAAAGCCTAAAAATTTTCATCCAAAAGCAATAAAGAGAAAAAAATTTGAAAAAATCCAAATACACATTTATGGAAGATTGAATAAATATATTTGGAATATTCATAAAATGAATATTATAAAATAATGAAATTGAATAATCTACAAATGTGCAGCATTGATAAAATACAGAAATATTTTGTGAGTAAAATAGGTCATATTCAGAATCAGTATTCTACCTGATTTCAATTGTATAAATTCAATTATATAAATGGTATATTCACTTTCAGGTATTTCATTAATCTGTATTTTTTCTTTGTGTGCTTTTCTACACAAATGTTACAAGTCAATAAAAATTTTGCATGAAATAAATACAAATGAATACATAAAACATATTCTAGATGATCCAGACAAACATTTAAAGCCATATTTATTTACTCCTGTTTGCCATTACAATGGCACAAATAAATAGTGCTTTGACCTATGGCAGAACAATAAAAGATGAGATAGAATCTTGAGATGTTCAAAAGTCATTGATAGTCAGTGAATTGTAGACAGTACATTTCTTTGCTCAACTATGCTTCCACAATATCTTGGAAAGATCAAGTGAGAGGTAGCAGAGGAGCACCAAACTCATAAGGGCTTTTGGTTGTAACCTTCAGTACCAAATTCAAAACTGGTGAGATTTTCAGACAGATAAACCCTAAATAAAGCCCTTAAATATAAATAATTTTAACTAATTTCTAATGCATTTCTGGTTGTAAATTTTTTGAATACCTAATTATGTAAGTTTCAAGCATGAGGTATTTATACCTAGTTTAATATTTGTACATAATTAGCAATATCAAAATGTTTATAATTTATGGTAACACCAGGATTCTTGAAGAAACTTTTGTGGATCCTTAGTCTATATATTAATAAAAAGTGTCCTTAAGCAGTTTGTACAGTTATTTCATGGGTCCAAACATAGAACATTTTAAAATTAAACTTAAGCCTTTATTCTAAGCTTTGAACTCTTCCAAGACTGTGGGTAATAGGAAGGAAAGAAGAGACAATTTAGGGCAAAGAAATGGAAGAATGAACCAAATTAATACAAATATAATAAAATAAAGAAGAGAGGGAAGCCTAAAATTCAGTCCTGTCATGGCAAAGCCCTGGTGGAAAAAAAACAAAAACAGTGAAAACGGAGAAAGAGCAGAGTCCAAGGTTTTGATCCTATGTCTATACACTAATAGTTGGGCTGCCCAGGCCCTGTTGTGGTTGGGCTTCAGAGTGCAGCAAGTTCTTGCATTTAAAATTGTTCTAGTTCAGTGGTTTCTTGCTTAAGAGTCAGCAAGAAGTTCCTGTAAAGGGCATCCTTGCCTAGGCAAGTGAAATTGGCCAGTGCACTCCAGATCCAGGTGCTGGGCCAGTCTATTCTGGTCTTCATGCAGAGTTAAGATTAGCGCAGGTTTTGGAACATGATGTCCACCCAGAAAGGTGCATTTTTGCTTGGAGTCAGCCACAATTATTAGAGTGCTTGTCTTAGTTTGCCAAAGTGCTGCCAATGCAAAGTACTAGAAATCGGTTTACTTTTATAATGGGGATTTTATTTAGAGTAAATCTTAGAGTCAAGAAGCTATGAAAATTTCAAATCAAAACATCATCAGAGATGTTTCCTTACCAAAGTCCACTACCGGTGATCCTGGTCTCCTGCCACATGGCAAAGGTGGCAGCTGATTTCTGCCAAGTTCCCTGCCTTCCCTTTCAGAATCTACTGTCTCTCAGAGATCAGTAGTGAGCAACCAGGAGTAGCACTTGACTCTTTCTGGGAATCCTTTCTCAGTCTCTGCTTTCTTCCTGAGTTCAGCTATAAGCTATCAGACATCAGCCATGAGCTTCTCCATTGACCCAGCCTCTTGGGAGCTTCATGCTTAAGCTTTGGCTGCTAGTAATCTTTGAGTCCTATATCAAATGGCAGCATAAAAAATGGCAGCTTCCTTTCTCCTGTGTGTCTCTCTCTGTCTCCTTTTATGTGAGACCCAGCAAGAGGGCAAGAAGGAATCTGGCTTATGCTTCACTGAAGTAGTCCAATCAAAAGCCTTGAAATGATCTTATCAAGTAATCTAATCAAAAGGTCTTGAACCAAATTTAATGCAATTAAAGTGTCCCATACCCACAGGAATGGATTAGTTTATGAACATAGTCTTTTCCTGGAATTCACAAAATTCAGACTGTCACTGGTTCATTATTGGAAGTTCTTACTCCCAGAAACTTCTTCCTTGTTTTCTTCTGTCACACTAATAGGCATATATGAAATGTATAGAGTTAGGTTTAAATATATTATGGTCTCCTTGTTAGGAAAATAGCTTCTCAGAGTTGTGTCTTTCCTGCATTGTTTACAAGGAAGCACAAATTTTTTTTTGTCTGTGAATGGAAGAATATATTGCAGAAATTATAAAATGTGATTGGCTGCCAATGGACATGACATTCTTTATGGCATGATAGAAATATTCCATATCTTGACTGTAGTGTAGATTACATGGTGTGTACAGCTTTCAAAACTCATCTAGCTTTATGTTTGAAAATGGTGCGTTTTGTTCTATGTAAGTTAAATATTAGGAAGACAATTTAAAAATAAATATAAGTTAAAAATTATTTCCTTTCTCTTTCTCTCTTCTTTCCATGTTACATTGACTAATTAACAGCAAAATGCTAAAGAAATTGGTGAGGACCCAAGATGGCAACAAAATATGGCGTGTAGACTTTGGATGGATTGTGCCAGGCATGGGACTGGATAACACAGAAATTTCTGTTGTGGATGACGACTATGGTTAACAGTACAAATACAAGAACATTCTGCCACAAACTGTAACAAATGTAGGATACCAATACATGGTGTTAGTAATAGGGTGGTTTATGGAAAAAACACAACAAATGTAAGCTAGACTATAGGTAGCAATAAAATTTTGATGATGTCTTTTTTTCATTTTTAAAAAATGTGCCATAACAATGCCAGGTGCTTGTGGTGAGGTGAGGTATGGGGGTCTTCTATGTTATATATAATTGATTTGTAAGCTCACAAATTTTCTAATGGAAAATAAATAATAATTATAATAATAATTTAAAAACATTATGCTATGTGATAGAAACTAGATACAAAGTACTACATACTGTAAGATTCAATTTATATAAAATATAAATATAAGTGAATCTATAAAGACAGAAATAAATTAGTGGTTATGTAGGGCTTGAAATGGATAGAGAGACAGAGAGGTGACTGTTAAGTGGCAAAGGGTATTTCTTTTTGGAATAATGAAAATGTTCAAAAAATGATTGTAGTGATTAATTCACAACTCTGTGATTATATTAAAGCCACTGATTGTACACTTTAGATGGACTGCATGGTATGTGACTATATCTCAATAAAACTGCATTAAAATGTTAAAGAAATTATACAAAGTTTTATTGGCAATTTTCATTACTATTATTTACATGTTACATTTTCACAAGCAAGAAGTTATTTTAATCCTACTTTTCTCTCTTACATTGTTGTTGCTATGCACTTTAAATTCTTTTTTTTCTTTTTCATTATTAAAGATGTTTGGAGCTGTCAATCCAAGCCTCTGATCACCACAAGAAAGCTAACATCAACCCCAGTGCTGACATGCTTTCAGGCACTCAGCAAAAGAACTCATTGTTTTAATAGAGCTCTGAAGCATTATTATAAGTAAATGGACAATTTGAATGAATATCTTTCAAAATTGAAAGTACCTCTTGGAAACTCTGTAGTAACCACTCTGCTGCAGGAACTAGGTGTGAGTGTCTTCTATATGTTTTGCACCTATTAAATTATTTAACCCTTATAGAAACCCTAAAATGTAGATAGTTTTATAATTTGTTTTAAAGGTAATTATAAAAAGAACGTAGTTACCAAATGTCACATCCTTGATGAGTTTGAATCTAGATAGTGTGGCTTCAGACTCTAGGCAGTGATCACTGTGTTCATACACCTCACAAAGGAAAGTTTTTGAAGTTTGCTTATCAAAGAACAGGTTTGGAAATTTACTTTCTCCAGTTAAAATTAAAGCTCATCTCTTACATAATTTTGAATTCCACAATGACTAGTCTTATTTTAAGAATCTGTAATCCTTTCCCTGCAAATCATTTCTACTCTTCTAATACCTCCCACACAGTGCTTTATATAAGTAATGATCTTATCTACATTTATTATAAAACTCATATTACAATGTATAGAACAGGTGAGAATTTTCCACATTCCTCATAAAAACTCCAGCTAATTTTTATTCACTATTTGAATCAAAAGAATTTAGGAAGCATGTATGAAGACAGAGTAAATATGATAATTTCTTATTTTGAAGAAATGGAATAAATTACAATGGGAAAATTGACTAATTGGATTGTATAAAAAAGAAAAACAGAGAATTATGGGAATATGGCTGATGGGGTAGACAGATAAAGCTTAGCTCTCACTAAAACAACTGTGAGGGAGTCTAGGATTGAATTGGCGACCTGCTTAGGGGTACAGCAGACCAGTACACTGCTTCACAACTAATGGAAGAGATAGGAACAGAAAAGTGGAAGCCAAATTAGCAAGCTGTGAGTTATTGATCCTCTGGGCTGCCAGGAAGGGCTTCCCTCCCCCATCCCTGAGATATTAGGTGAGGCTAAAACACCTGGCAATAGTATCTAAAAGGAGAACAGACTTTTTCCTTGCCAGCACCTCTAGATATATACATAGTGGGGGAAGGGTGAGAGTGCTCTGGGTCATCCAGGAGGGTGCTATAAAGAAAAGGCAGCCAGAGAAAATCTTGAGTTTCTCCTGCCTGTGGTTGGAAGTGGCGCTTATAACCCACCCTTAGGACAAACAGCCTAAGTGGAGCTGCCAGCTTTCTCCATGAAAAGGAGCGTGGCGGCAACCTCCCTGGGAAGAGAAAGGGTTGGAGAGGGTGGAGAGTGGTCTCTTTGTGGTTATTTTAGCCAGCCAAGCCCCACTTGGGTGTCAGAAGGGATCCTGACTTGACAGGGATAGGGGAGGGGGATCTCCTGAGGCAAGCTGCCAAGCTCAGCAGCCTAGGTAAAGAGATGAATTACATCAGAGAGGAGATGGGGATTGCCTCAGGCAGGCTGCCTAGCCTAGCAGCCTAGGTAAAGAGAGAATTTACATCAGAGAGGAGGCCAAGATAACAGGGAGGGAATAGGGGCTCATAGGTTTCTGAAAAGTCTAGCTACCTTAAGAAGGCATGTTAGCTCAGTGGAAGAACTCTTGCCTAGGATATACAAGGTCCCTGTTCCAATCCCTGGCTCCTCTCTGAGAAAAGATACAAGGTTATCAAGCATCCAGTGAAACTTTAAGACAGGGAACATATTGACATCCACTTTGTATTAGCTTTCATTAGATCTCTTATTTAAAAAAGAGGTTCCTTTTTAACATTCCTTATTTTACTCACTAAAACCTGGCTTAAAAGCTGCAGAAGACAGGCTGCAGTGTGACTGATTGTTGAATAACAACTGCCTGAGAAGATCACTAGGGGTCCAAGAGAAAAGGCTGTTTTTCTGTGTTTATCTTGGCTTTTTGACCATTTTCCTCCTTTCTTCCTCTTTTTTTAAAACAAGAAAATTAGTACCTGATGTCTTGATTTCCTGTTGCTGTATTCCCCCTTCCTTTGTTTCTCTGTCTGTTAGTTTTTTCTCTCTTTTTTTTGTTTCCCAATTTTCTCTACCTATATTCTTTATTTCTTTGGGTCAGTGGTGATATACCCTTCCTCATTTCTTATTTCTGTATTTGCATCCTCTCTCTTTTTTTCTTTGTTATTCTAGCTAAGGACTTGCGAATTTTATTGATTTTTGCAAAAACCAGCTTTTGGTTTTGTTTGCTTTTTCTAGTGCTTTCTTATTTTCAATTTCATTTGGTTATGCTCTAAGTTTTGTTATTTCCTTCTTTCTACTAGTTTGGGGTAAGTTTGTTGCTCTTTTTCTAATTCCTCCAAGTGTGCAGTTAGGTTTTTGATTTAGTTCTTTCTTCTTTTATTGATATATGCATTTATGGCTATGAATTTCCCTCTCAGTACCACTTTTGCTGCATCCCATAGGTTTTGATATGTGGTGTTGTGATTTTCATTCATTTCAAGCTGGTTACTGTTTTCTTTTGAGATGTCCTCCTTGACCCACTGTTTGTTAAGAGTGTGTTGTTTAACTTCCATATATTTGTGACTAATCTGGTTCTCTGGCCCTTACTGATTTGCAGCGTCATTCCATTGTGGTCAAAGAAATTACTTTGTATAACTTCAATGTTTCTGAATTTATTGAGAGTTGTTCTGTGGCCTAGCATGTGTTCTATCTTGGAGAATGATTCATGTGCACCCTAGAAGAACGTATATCCTGCTGTATTTCAGTGAAGTGTTCTGTATATGTCTATTAAGCCCAGATTCTCTAATGTATTATTCAAAGTCTTTGTTTCTTTATTGATTCTTTGTTGAGATGTTCTGTTAATAGTGATAATGGTGTATTAAAGTCCCCCACTATAATTTTAAAGTGATCTATTTCTCCACTTAGTTTTTCCAGTGTTTGCCTTATGTATTTTGAGGTACCCTGATCAGATGTATAAATGTTTATGATTGTTCTTTCTTTTGAAAGATTACCCCATTTACTAATATATAGTGTCCATCTTTGTCTTTTACCATAGTTTTGCATTTAAAGTCTGTTTTGCCCATTTTTAGTATAGCTACTCCTGTCCTTTTTGGTTATTGTTTGCTTGTAAAATTATTTTCCAACCCTTCACTTTCAGCCTTCTTGAATCTCTGGGTATAAGGTGGATATCTGTTTGATCTCAGATGTACTATCTTCCACATTGCTAATTCTTTCCTCTGCCTGTTCAAATCTGCTGTTGTGTTCTTTTAGCACCTAAACTATGTCACACCATTGCCTTCTTGCTTCTAAAGTTTCCGATGAGAAGTCCGGGCTTAATAGGCATATACAAGATGGAAAGTTTAGAGGAAATGAACAAATTCCAAGAAACACACAAGCAACCTTCATTGATAAAAAAATAAATTGATTAGCTCAACAGAAGAATCAAAAGTAATGAGATAGAATCAATCATCAATAACCTCGCTTACTAAGGAGAGCCCAGGACCAGACAGCATCACAGGTGAATTCTACCAAACATTCTGGAAAGAAATAACACCAATCCTGCTTAAATTCTTCCAAAAAAATAGAAGTGGAAGGAACATGATCTTAGTCATTCTATGACACCAAAATCACCCTAATACCAAAGCCAAATAAAGATGCCAAAAAAAAAAAAGGAAAACTACAGACCAATCTCCCTAATGAAACTCGATGCTGAAATCTTCAACAAAATACTTTCTAATTGTATTCAACAACACATCAAACAAATTATACACCATGAACAAGTAGGCTACATCCCTGGCATGCAACAATGTCTCAATATAAGAAAATCAAACAATGTTATAAACCACATAAACAGATTGAAAGAAAAAATAACATAAACATCTCTATAGATGCAGAAAAAGCATTTGACAAAATACATCATTTCCTGATTAAAAAACACTACAAAAAATAAGCATAGAAGGAAACTTCCTAACATGATAAAGGATATATATGAAAAATCCACAGCAAATGTCCTACACAATGGAGAAAGCCTAAAATCTTTCCCTCTAAGATCAGGAACTGGACAAGGATATCCGCTATCACCACTGTTATTTAACATTGTGTTAAAAGTACTTGCTGAAGCACTTAAGCAAGAAAAGTTTTAGAAAGGCATCCAAATTAGAAAGGAAGAAGTAAAAACTTCACAATTTGCGATGGCATGATCCTATAGATAGAAATCCCTGAGAAATCTACAACAGCATTTCTAGAGCTTATAAATGAATTCAATAAAGTCTCAGGTTATAAGATCAATAAGCAAATGTCAGAGCATTTCTATACACCAATAATGAGCAATCTGAGGAGGAAATCAGGAAAAAAAATATCACTTACCATAACAACTGAAAGAATCAAACACCTAGGAAGAAATTTAGCCAAAGATGTAAATGACTTATATGCAGAAAATTATACAACACTGTTCAAGGAAATCAAAGAAGACTTAAATAAATGGAAGAATATTCCCTGTTCATGGATAGGAAGACTAAATATCATCAAGATGTCTATACTACCCAAACTAATATACAGATTGAATGCAATCCCAATAAAAATCAACACTGTATTTTTTAATGAATTGCAAAAACTAGCTACAAAAATTATTTTGAAAGGTAAGAGTCCTTGAATCACCTAAGACATATTGAAAAAGAAAAATGAAGTTGAAGTAATCATACTACATGACTTTAAAACATACTACAAAGCTACATTGGTCAAACCTTCATGTTATTGGCACAAGGATAGACATACTGACCCATGGAATTGAATCAAGAGTTCTGATATAGATCCTCACATATACAGTCATTAAATATTTGACAAGGCCACCAAGTCCACTCAGTTGGGAGAGAATGGCCTCTTCAACAACTGGTGCTTGGAGAACTGGATATCCATATCCAAAAGAATGAGAGAGGAACACCACCTCATATCTCATAAAAAAATTAACCCAAGATGGGTGAAAGTTCTAAATATAAGAGGCAAGACCAAAAAGACCTTGGAAGATGATGTAGGGAAACATCTACCAGACCTATTAATAGGAAATGATTTCATGAATTTCACACTCAAAACATGAGCAGTGAAAGAAAAAATAGACAAATAGGACCTCCTCAAAATTAAAAAAAAATTTGTACCTCAAAGGAATTTGTCAAAAAAGTGAAAAGGGACCCTACCCAATAAGAGAAAATATTTGATAACCATATATCTGTTAGGAGTCTATTATCTATCATACATAAAGAAATCCTACACCTCAAAAATAAAAAGACAAACAGTCCACTTAAAAAATGGGCAAGGGATTTGAAAGGACATTTCTTCAAAGAAGAAATGCAAATGGCTAAAAAGCACATTAAAAGATGCTCAATGTCACTAAATATTAGGGAAATGCAAATCAAAACTACAATGAGATACCATCTTACACCCATTAGACTGGCAGCTATTAAAAACACAGAAGACTGTAAGTGTTGGAGATGATGTGAAGGAATGGGTACCCTCATCCACTGCTAGTGGTAATATAGAATGGTGAAGCCATTTTGGAGGACAATTTGGCAGTTCCTCGTAAAGCTAACTATAGATCTTCCATATGATCCTGCAATTTCACTGCTTGGTATATACCCAGAAGAACTGAAAGCAAGGACACAAACAGACATATGTGCACCAATGTTCATAGCAGTAGTTTTTACTATAGCCTAAAGTTAGAATCAACCCAAATGCCCATCAACTGATGAATGGAAAAACAAAATGTGGTATATACATTCAATGGAATATTACTCAGCTGTAAGAAGGAATACAGTGCTAACACCTAGGAGAACATGGTTGAACCTTGAGGACCTTATGTAGAGTGAAGCAAGCCAGGCATTGAAGGACAAATATTACATGACCTCACTGTCATAAATTAAGCACTCTGAGCAGACTCACAGAGCTAAAGTCTAGAAGATAGGTTTACAGGAAATAGAAAGGGAGAAGGTTGTGAGCCAACGCTCATACCAGGAAAATCTATTACAATGTTGAAAGTTGTAGTTGTGCAATGAAGGGACATGATAAAGGTATAGTGATAACACTTAGTTGGATGGTGAAGATTTGATGGTGGGCAGGGTGGGGAGGGTGGGGAGCATGGATTGGTTCATCCATGGAACTGAAGGGAGGGTTGGGGGAGGGAACATGTGAACCCTGGGGATTGGTTGGTATATCATTGAAATTACAATGTTGGGAATGCTCATTTGCAATATGACAAGGAAGGTTTACTGTTTTAGTGTGTTAGATGGGGGCATTCAGGCCAGGGCGCACCAGGGGAAGGCTTCTAGGGACTTTATGAGTGATCATTTCAGCATAGTGTATTGTATCTGTGGGTAGAAACCCACATAGTAAGCAGGAAGGTGTTGAACTCTCATCCTAGGGAGGCCCCCTATATTCTCAAATAGAGGGATGGGAGCCACTTGAGAGCATTGGCAGTGCCAATAGGGGAGTGCAGAACACTGTGTCAAGCCCTCAGTAAAGATGCAAGTAACTATGAATCTTGTCCTTCAAGGAGTGAAGCCTGGTAGTCACCGTGGGCCCAAAGAAGATGGGCAGGGAGGAATAAAATAGATGGAACAGGAGGCATTGTGCAGGTGATGGAATTGTTCTGCATGATCTTGCAAAGGTGGATACAGGCCACATTAAATTTTATCAGATCTTATCAAAGTATATGGTCCAAAATGTAAACCATAATGTGAACCATTGACAATGGTTAGTAGCTATGTTTCAATATTTGTGCATCAGTTGTAAGAAATGTACCATCCACATATAAAAGTTTATTGATGGGGAAAAGGGGAAAGAGGGGAGGATGTTGGTATATGGGAATCCCCTGTATTCTGTACATGACTCTACTGTGACCTAAACCTTCTCTGAAGAAAAAATGAAAAGAAAAAAAAAGTAAGACACTGGGGGAATAAATGGAAGAAAATATTACTGTACATACAGGACAACAGTAATATAGTGATGAAAAGCAAAAATGTACAAAAATAAGTTTTTTTCTTCAAATATTTTTTCATTATTTTTTAATATTCCAATTTTTAAAAATATTTTTCTGTTGTTACTTTTTATTAATTCTTTCTGTATTTTACTTCTTATGTATAAAACTACCATTACTATTTCATTTTCTTATTAATTGTACGTGGCTATTTTATTAGCTTCATTTTTGATGACGATTTAGATCACAGAAGGGTTACAACTGTGACAGAGGATGATCATTGGTGTGGGGTGTCAGTGAGGGGGATACATGGGAAGCAGTTCACCTGGACATACATATAAGGCATATAAATATGTTCAAATGCTCATGGGGCATTGTCACAGTGGGTGGAGATTCACACAATACCAAAAAATATCAAATTCCCATCCAGGGGAGCTCTGCCACATTCTCTAATGGAACAACAAGAGTGCTCCAAGTACAGGGACAATGACTTGTGAAGGAGGATGGTCCATTGAAGGACCCTTGATATTGATGACTATAATTATGAGCCTTTCCTCTTAAAATTGAAACTTAGCCTAGTGACATAGGATGCATAAGAGTACCTATGGGGAGCCTTCTTGTTGCTCAAATGAGGCCTCTCCCTAAGCCAAACTCAGTGTATAAAAGCAATAACTTCCCTCCAGCATGGGACATGACTCCCGGGGATGATCTACCCTAGCACCAAGGGATTGCTATCAAGTATCAAAAAGCAATGCACCTGGAAAACAAACAAATAAACAAACAAAACACCTTGACCAAAAGGGTGAAAAGCTAAAGACAAATGAGTTTTTATGGCTAAGAAAATTCAAAGTGTCGAGAGGTCATCCCAGAGGTAGCACTTATGCACATATCAACAGGATCTCATTGACAGCCAAAGTAGATATGCCCCCAAATGGTGAAATTCTCTGGGATATGGAGACATCTAGACACTACAGTCAGGGCAGATCACTCAGGAATTTGGCCCCTTGTCAGTGGGCCTTAATCTGGTATTTATGCTCCCCACTGTGACTCAGTTAGACTCAGCAGTGGTTTCCCTATGCATGACTCTTCTGTCCTATTAGAATCTATAATTTGTTCTAGAGTTGAGAGCAGTACATCCAAGAGACTTACATCTTTGGGTTTTCCATGTGCCAGCTGAGCCCTGAATCTCAACAGAGTAGCAACACCTGCTCTCCAGTTCAATGGACTCACCCAGGATTACTAATGGGGAGGAGATGATGGACAAACAACATACCAAGGACCTGAGAGTGCCTAAAACTGCAAGCAAGAGAGTCCCATCTATCAGATATATGCGATCGAAGTTCCTTCTCAATTAATGGTGGAGTGGACATCACCATCCCAGAGTCTTCAGGATTGGAAAATGAACTATGGACTAAAATAAATTTACTAGTATTCTACTATAAACTACTTGTGATTCTAGCAATGGAAGAAATACCACTGTTGTGGAGGCAATGACCCATGGATGTTCTGGGGTTTGGGAGAAGGAAGAACAGGTGCAATAGAGGGCATTTTTAGAAATTGGGAATCATCTGAATGACATTACAATGACAGATACAGGCCATTATATATCCTCCCATCATCTACAGTGTTGAATGGGAGAAAGTGTAAACTACAATGTAAACTATAATCCATGCTTAGTGGCAATGCTACAAAATGTTTATATCAATTGCAATGAATGTACACACTGATGAAAGATGTTGCTAATGCGGGAAAATGTGGGAGGTGTGGGGAGCGGGGCATATGGGAACCCCCTTTATATTCTCTGTAACATTTATGTAATAAACGTATCTTTTAAAAAATAAAACAAAAGTGGAAAAAGGAAAACCATTCAGAAAAGAAGAGAAATCAACAGATGGAGAAAAAGCAAAATTGTATTAGTGGTGTAAGCGGAGTCTGAGGCTTTTCAAGTGTTTATTTTAAAAACAAAACTTTTTTCCTTCAATCATCATAATAACCCTGTTATGTCTAAAGTGTTTTGCCGAAGATCACAGTCAGTACATAATGGAACTCAGAAACAATTCAGGCAATCTGACTTTAACAGCTAAACTCTTAACTAAGAGATATAATTTTTATACTAGATTAATACCCATTCTAAGTAAAATAAAAAGATCCAAAAAGATGTGCTCACAAAAGATAAGTGATTCTGAAAAAGACAAATTTTCAGAAAGCCAGTGCATAAAATTATACAATTTTGCAGGCAATAAATTTCTTAATAAAAGCAATAAGAATATAATTTTATTACTATTTACCTAGTAAGATGAGATAACTTCAAAAGAAGACCTGCTATTTATATGCATAATAGATTTTTTTTTTTGCAAAATAATCAGTACTGATACATGGGCCATGCTTGTGCTTGTGCATATGAATGAATTACCTTCCTCCCACTATGGAACATGACTCCTGGGGATGAGCCTCCCTGGCACTGAGGGATTACTACCAAGAGCCAACTGGCAATACGACTGGAAAAAGACCTCGAATGAAAGGGGGAAAAGGTAAAGGCAAATGAGTTCATATGGCTAAGAGACTTCAAAGTGAGTCCAAAGGTCATCCCAGAGGTAACACTTAGGATCTCAGTTACCTAAGTTATCTCAGGTAACTCAGTAGGATCTCATAGGCTTCCAAAGTGCATACCACCCCAAATAGAGGGGCTCCTGAGGTCTCTGGATACACTCAGGTTCCATGTCAGGGCAGATAGCTCCAGAGTTTGGTGTCTTACCAGTGGGAACTAATTTGGAATCTGTGCTCCTGAGAGTGACAGAGTTGGACTCAAATATGTCTTCCCTGCACATGGTTCATCTGTCCTTCTATTCAAACCTATATGTGGTGCTGGAGTTTGTAGGTGTACAGACAGAGACTGGAGTCTTTGGGCTGCCCATGTGCCGGCTGGGCCCAGAATCTCAGTGGAACTGCAACTCTTACTCTACATCTCAATAGACTCACCCAGGACACCTGGCAAGGAAATGATGATGGAAAATGGCTATCCCAGGGAATGGAGAGAGTTTGCAGCTGCAGGAAGGATATTCCCATCCATCTTATCCATGGGATATAAACCCCCTCTCACTTGGAGGTGGAGTGGACTTCACCATCGCAGACTCCTCAAGATTGGGGGAAGAGCTGTGGACTAGAGTGGACTTACTGACATTCTGTTATAGACATATTGTGATTCAAGCAATGGAAGAAATTACAATATTAATGTGGAGTCAGTGGCCACTGGACACTCTGGGGGCAGGGAGAGGGAAAAGCACTTGTAATACAGGGGCTTTTTGGGACTTGGGAATTGTCCTGAGTGACATTGCAATGACAGATATAGGCCATTTTATATCATCATATAACATGCAGAACTGTGGGGGAGAGAGTGTGGTCTACAATGTGAACTTAATGGCAAAGCCCCAGGATGTGTATATTCATTGCATGTGATGTGCCACACTAATGAAGAATGTTTATGTAGGAGGTTGTGGGAGGTGTGGGAGGTGGGGCATATGGGAATCCCTATAATTTTTGTGTAACATTTATATAATATAAGTATCTTTAAAAAAAATAAATCAGTAAAAGAAATAAACTAAAACAAACAAAATAGATAAGTAAATATCTTCAATTTATCTTGTAGTTTTGTTATAATAAATATATATTTAAATTTAAAAAAAGATAAATGGATTCAGTACGCACTTTTGCAATTACACTTATTAAAAATTTCTGGAAGATATTCAAGAAACAAAGTGTTTTTTTCTGGTGATTAGGATTATTGATTCAGTGAACTGGGAGAGAGATTTTTATATTTCTTCTCAAATTCTTTTGTTTATCTTGAATATTTTATCATAATAATAAAAGTGTATGAAAAGGTAAAAGTGTATGATAATATTGAAAATAATTTGACAACATATCTATTACAATGAAAATGCTAGCACTTGGGGAAACAATATTGTGCTTTGGATATTATGGCAAAATTGTTTATAGAACTGTTAATAATGAGAGTGAAAACTGGAGACAACATAAAATGAACAAATGGTTAAATAAATGCTTTTATAAAATATATGCATTATCACATCATTAAATTTATAATTAAATATGGACATTATAACATTATAGGAAGAGAGCTTTTAATAAATTTAATTGAAAATCAGAATATTAAATAGAATTTTATTATTATTTCCATTTTATAAACTATATATAGATACATACAAAACTATACATGAACCTGGATCTGACAGAAAAATCATAAAACAGTGTGTTGGAATTATGAGAATTTTTTTCAAATCATGTTTTAAAAATAAATATTTTGAGGAACTCAGGATATAAATGGACATTTATGAGTACAGCACAATTTAGGTTATTAGAATATTGGAAATTGTATACCAGTATAAATTCAAAAGCAGAGAAACTCAATATTCTATGTTTAGTGTGATTAATGGGATAAACTGAAGGGTAAGTTAAAGAATAATTTCACTCCATTATGAACACTTCAATGTGTTATACATACATATGTTTTGTCAGGGCCATCACTATAGCTAAGATAGTCTGGCAAAGGAAAAGGTAGACAAAATAGTGCCTTTTTAAAGCATATTCCACCCAAGAATTCAAGTGGTCAGGTATAAAAAGACCCAAGAATCAGCAAATTAAATTGAGTACATTTTCCTCAGGAGGGATTCTTTATCAATATTAATGCTTTGTTTTATTGGAATAGTGGTTTTGAAATTTCAAAGCACATAGATAAATATGTAATGTATAAAATATATGTTTGTATGTGTGAGTGTATGTATGGGAATAGAATCATCTCTTTTTAAAATTCTTACAGAAACTCCTAATAAACTAGGGAGTCTATCTTCAACTACTTTTTCAAAGCAATTTAATCAGTTGCTCAAGGAAAAATAAGCTCTGCATTTATCAGTTTTGGAAGGAAAATTTTCTAAAAGACATTATCTTTTGTTCTAAAATGCAAATTTATTGGTCCAATACAATGAGTTTCTGAATCAATAGGTCAATCTTGGAGAGGCATGGGCATTTGTAATTTATAAGGATTCATATGGGATTCTGATATGCACCAAAGTCAGTTAAAGGTAACAGAGCATGGAGCAGAACAAAGGAATTCAGAGTTTAGGACACTGATCTTCCTAATTTTTCACTTCTTTTCTTCTCTCTGAAGATTAAACCTTTTTTCACTGAATTCTGACTATAGCTACTGATATGGCAATGAAAAAGAGTGTGGGTAAATTCATTCTGCTTCAGATGACATAGAATTCTGGGAAACAGAAAACAATGTTTGCAATTTCTTAATTTTTTATCTTGTGATACTATTAGGGAAATTTCTCATTTTGGTTATATTTAAGACAAGCTGGATCATTGGGTATCTCATGAGCTTCTTTCTATTCCACCTGTCTTTGATGATGCCTCTTTTCTACAACCATTATCCTTAGACTGATAATTGAGGCCCATGATAGGAGAACACCATTTCCTATAATGAGAACTTGACTCAGGTCTTTGAAGCCCATTAATTTTGTAGCATAGAGGTCTCTGTGCTCATCTCATGTCCTCTGATCATTATGTGAGCATTAGGAGGGCACTATGGTAATGAACATCTGAACTGGTGTGTCTGGATTGTGTTCATGACTTGGCTCAGATAGGATCTTTTATCTATTCTTTAATACAACTTAACCTAACTTTGAGAGTACCCTTCTGTGGCCCCACTATTTCTTTGATTTGCAGCCTTTGATGAAAGTTGCCTATCTGGACACCTATGTTAAAAATTTGCTAGTTGTGTCCAATAATGGGGCCAAGTGCGTGGTGTGTTTCTTATTCCTTGATTATCTATTATGTAGTTATTTTGTATTCTTGGAGAACCTGCAGTGCAAAAAAGGCAAAAATTCTTTCCACCAGCACCTCCTACTTTGTTGTGGCTGTCATCTGCTTAGTTCCACGTATATTCATATACAAACACCCACTATCCATGTTTCCAATTTGAATCTGATAGAGTTGTTCACTGGATACCACATCTAAATAAGAAACAACCTTAAATGGAAGAGTTTAAAATAGGGCTCTAATTTATCTGAGAATAAATGTCAGAAAGATGTGAATCAACACCTGAAATAATAAAAACCTCAGTTGTAATCTATTCCACTTCTACAGTCCCAATGATTAAGTGTCCACAGTTAACTGCATTGAATAAAACCCTGGCATTGCTTTGCCAGACCCTGGAGTCCAATTTGGTAATCCACTAATTCTGTTTACAATGAATATTTATATTTCATGAGAATCCAGCCAATTCATTTCTGACCTTGAAGAAGTCTCTAGGAATCATTGACTCAGCTTCTTCACTTTGGGAAATTCAATAATCTCCTTCAAAACAACCCTCTCAAAAAGTTTCTGAAACATAAGTGGGAAGCTTGTTCATTCCCCTAGAGCTGAGAGTTAGCTTAGGATTCTCTGACTGGAAGATTTCATGTGGAGATCCATTCACTGCCTGTCTTTTTTCCCACCTCAAGGAAGCTTATGACATTAATGTACTATCTTTTTGGAAGAAAAGAGCTTTAGACTTGTAATTAATAGTTTGGATATTAAGCTCAGTTGTATTACTAATTAGCTGTGTGAACTTGAGTGAGGCATTTTCCTTCTCTTGGGCTCAATTCCACATATTTAAGGAGGATTAATAAAAATATTTAAATATTCCTTTTGTACTTTCTCTGAGCCAGGGAATCTTTCTTTTCATACGTTATTTCATATGTTATTTAGTATTTCTCTAAAAAAGAGAAACTTTTTTTAAGCTAAGACTTCTTATTTCCATTTAATTTTTGAGAAAGCTCAAGCTCAAAGATTGTAAGTGAATTACAAAAATCCTTCCTCACAATTCTTCCAATGCATATTTAAGAAAAAAAGTTCAGATGTTGAGGCATACTTTTCAAAAAAAAGTTTGCTGAGACACATGGTACTACTGGTTGCCACTAGGCCATTTATTAAAAGTGCAAAAACTGGGGAATCTATTCATGCCTTTCTCGCATCCCTATTTTGTCTCCCACCCCATGCAAACTTCACTTTATTCTCATTGAAGGTACATAGCAGGTATGATGTGCAAGGCACTTAATTCTTAGATCAGGGTAGTGGTTAGTAATGTAGTCTCCCAGGTAAGAGAGACATTTTGTAAGGTAATCTGTACCATCTTGACCAGCTTGCAACTGCATTTAAAAGCAAAAATTAAACACCCTTCTGTGTAAGTTGATGTACTCTCGTGCATGTCTTTAAAACTTAAAGTAAAATACTAAGGACAAGTATGCAAAAATTCTTTTACCTTTTACATTTCTTACTTGTCTTACATTTTATACTGGATTAAAAATACAAATGAGAACAGAATAGTGAGACATTAATGTTAAGTGTTTTTTAAATAAATTATTATTACTAGTTACTTTTCACAATCAACAAATTGAAAATTGAAGAGGTGAAGATATTTAAGTTCATGCAGCAGTTAAATTGTGAGGCCAGGACTCCCATATGTTTCATCTATGTGCAACTTTAACTGACTTCAAAGACTTCCTGTCTCTAGAAGAGATGTGTTTAAACAAATCATATGGAGAAAGGAATGGTGTTTCCTCACTTGCAATTCAAAAAGTGTTGCAGTTTAATTAATTGACCTCTTGGTTTGATTTTGCCCTTGGACTATCTGAGCTGGGTAGCTCATTGAACAATACTTTGGGACTAGGTGGAGAGTAAGGATTTCCTTAGATCTGATAATGCTGAAAGCTTGCATTAGACATGGAAATCTTTTGTGGGATTACTATAAATATCCAATGTAGATTGGATACATTTGACTCATGCTTCTATAATGGAGAAACCAGGAAGAGAGCTGAACTCAGATGCACTTCCCTTTAAGAGCAAGGGAATAGTTTCTTCCAAAAAATTTTTTTCAGGAGCCATATTGAGAAACTTCCGGGTTTTTTTCATATGCCCCATCTTGTGCTGTAGACCCTGTTGTTTTGTTTAACCCAAGCTTCTAGGAGGAACTTTGTGAAGTGTGGGCACAGAAGGTCCCCTCTCTCAATGATCTCCCTACCCCCCCATAACTTCCTGTGATAGAAATCTTTGTTAAATCACAATGAGGTGTAATGCTATATCAAGACTTCATATGATTCACCTCTAAGTAAAATAAAGATGAACCTGTGAATGATATACTTTTATAGAAGTAATCTATTTGCTTTTAAAAGGTACATTTTTTCAGTCTCTGTGAAATATTTTCTTCCCATTGCCTCTTCAAGACTGATCACATGGACTCTATATTTAGTTTGGCCCATTCAAAATGATGGAGAGGCAAGATGGCATTCATTTAAGAGGGCACTCACCATCTCTCTCACAAAAGACAGCTGATTGGGGACAGGATCCTGCCCAAGTTAGCTCTTCTGGGAGCCAATGGAGTGATAAAACTGTGAGTTTTTAGCCCTGAGCTCAAAATCATGGATGTGGGCAGCTAAGCCCCACCCTCAGGGCAAAGGGCTAGGGTAAGCCCCGACTCCCACTGGCACCTCAGCAAGAGGGAGCATTCTGCAAGAGTGGGAGGGTTCTGGCAAAGGGTGGAGAGGGGTTTCCTTTCTGTGGCTTTGGTGGCCTGGACCCCCTTAGAACTTTGAGGAGCACAGCAGCTGGTTGAAGTGGCACCAGGATGAGGGGAGAAGCAAATCTGATGAGGAAGCTTCATTTACCTAACTTCCCTGGGATACAGAAGCTTGGCTTGAGAAAGGGCAGACTCAGCCAATTTTATAGTTCTGCACTGAGGACTTTCAGAATTTCAACTCCCTTAAGGGAGTCAGGCAGTGGGAAGTGCTTAATGTTTCCACAAGATTATTTAGGGTCCCTTGAGAGGAAGGGGGTGGTCTAGAAGAGGCTTGTAAATCATTTCAGTGTGGTGAAATTGGTTGTCTGGATCCCCTTAGAGCTTTGGGGAGCACACAAGCTGTCATGAAGTGACACCATGTTGAGGGGAGAGGCAAATCTGATGAGGAAGCCTTATTTACCTAACCTCCCTGGGATAAAGAGGCTTGGATTGAGAGAGGGCAGACTCAGCCAATTTAATAGCTCCACACTGAGGACTATCAGAATTTCAACTCCCCTAATGGAGTCAGGCAGTGGGTAGTGCTAAATAAGTTTCCACAAGCCTATTTAGGGTCCCCTGGGAGGAGGGGGGGTCTAGAAGAGGCTTGTAAACCATTTCAGTGAGGTGAACTCAGTCATCAGCGTCCCATTTGAATTTCAAAAAGGAGCTCAACCTGACCAGGAGAGGGGAGAGGAGATCTGCTCATACAGCCTGTTGAATCTTGCTGCCACAGGAGAGTAAAACCTTCCCAGGGGAAAGTAACTGACCCGATTAGTAAGTTAGATCAGTGGAGGTATTTCTGCCTTGAATATATGAGGTCCCTAGTTTGATTCCTGGCTCCTCTAAGAGTAATGATTCACAAGGATATCTAACACCCAGCTGGTACCATAGGACAGGGAAAACATAGACATTATTTTTGTGCTAACTCCTTTTGGGTCCCTTATTTCTCCAAAAAAAAGGGGTGGGGGGTTACTTAAAAAAAATTTAACTTAGTTTACTTGCCTCAAAACCTACAGAGAGAAGCCTGTAGGGTAATTGATTGATGAACACAGGCAGACTGAGAAGCTCATCAAGAGCCCAAGAAGGAAAGTTGTTTTTCCTTAGCTTCGTTTGAAATCTTCCTTGTGTGTTTGTTTGATTTTTTTATTTGTTTCTTTCTTGCTTTTCTTTCCCCTTTCCTCCCCCAATCCTTTTTATTTTATTTTATTTTATTTTTTTTAGATTAGGTGCTGCTAGTTTCTTTCTTCTTTGCTGTGTTTCTTCTTCCTTGATTTCCCATTTTCTGTGGACATTGATTTTGCATACCAACTCTCTCTCTTTTCCTTCCTTCATTTTTCTATCTTTTGCTTTCTGTTGTGGTTCTGACATTGCACCTTTTTTCATTTGTCCTCAACTTTACTGGTTTCAATTTCAATCTTGTCTACTCTGTTTTAATTTTTTCATTAACTTTTCCTTTCAGCCCTTTCTTGACTCTTTCCCTCTCTCCTCATCATTCTGGCCTTTTAAATCATTCTATATATTTTTCTCTATTTGATTTCCCATTCCATTGTGGGTACTCCACTTTTTCCCCCTATTACTCTACTCTGCTTACATGAGTTAAATATTCATTTTACTAAGTGTTATATGGCCCATCTTCCAACTTTTATTATTATTACTATTACCTTTTTTCCTATCTAACCTCTTTTGATTTCTCTGGCCCTAATTTTTTTCCTTAGAGGGAACATAGGAAACAGCAAGGAAATAGAACAAGAAGAACAAAGTGTCAAAGAGAAAACTTAACACACACATAAGAGGTAAGCACAACAAGATTAAGTGCTGATTTCTGATCTGAAACCATGGAGGCAAGAAGACAGTGGTATGACTTAGACAAGGCACTAAAAGAAAAAAACTTCCAGTCACGAATTCTCTATCCAGCAATGCCGCCATTCAAAAATGATGGAGAGTTCAAAATAGTCACAGATAAACAGAAATGAAGAGAGCATGCCAATAAGAAACCTGCCCTTCAAGAAATGCTAAAGGAAGTTCTACAGCTTGAAAGGAAAAAACAGGAGAGAGAGAGTTGGAGGAAAGTGTAAGAACAACTAAAAAGACAAAAAGACAAATAAAAGCAACATATGACATACATAAAACCAAAGAAAATATGGCTGATGTAAGAAGTTCATTGAGCATAATAACACTGAATGTTAATGGATTAACTCACCAGTCAAGAGACACAGATTGGCAGAATGGATAAGGAAATATGACCCATCTGTATGTTATCTACAAGAAACCCACCTCAGACCAAGGGATTCAAGAAGGCTGAAACTGAATGGCTGGAAAATAATTTTACAAGCAAAAAATAACAAAGAAAGGGCCAGAGTAGCTATACTATTATCAGGCAAAATAGACTTTAAATGCAAACTATTGTAAGAGGCAAATATAGACACTATATATTAGTGAAAAGGGTAATCTTTCAAAAAGAAAGAACAATCATAAACATTTATGCACCTAATCAGGGCACATCAAAATACATGAGGCAAGCACTGGAAAAACTAAGTGGTGACCTAAATGCTTCCACAATTATAGTGGGGGACTTTAATAAACCATTATCACCATTAAAGAGAACATTTAGACACGGAAGCAAAAAAGAAACAAAGACACTGAATAATACCTTAGAGGAGCTGGACCTAATAGACATATACAGAATGCTACACCCAAATGCAGTGGGATATACATTCTTCTCGAGTGCAAATTGATCATAATCCAAGACAGATCACATGCTAGGCCACAGAACAACTCTCAATGAATTCAGAAAGATTGAGATTATACAAAGTAATTTCTCTGACCACAATGGAATGAAATTGGAAATCAATAAGGGCCAGAGAACCAGATGAGGCACAAAGATATGAAAGCTAAACAACACACTCTTAAACAAACAGTGGGTCAAGGAGGAAATCTCAAAAGAAATCAGTAACTACTTTGAAACGAATGAAAATTACAACAAAACCTATAAAAACCTATTGGAAGTATCCAAAGCTGTACTCAGAGGGAAATTCACAGCCATAAATGCATATATTAAAAAAGAAGAAAGAGCTAAAATTGAAAACCTAACAACATACATGGAGGAATTGGAAATACAACAATAAACTAACACGAAATGAAGTAGAAAGAAGGTAATAACAAAGATTAGAGCAGAACTAAATGAAATAGAAAAAAAGAAAGCACTAGAAAAAATAAAACCAAAACCTGGTTCTTCGAGAAGATCAATAAAATTGACCAACCCTTAGCTAGACTAACAAAGAAAAAGAGAGAGCAGATGCCAATACAAAAAATAAGGAATGAAGAAGGGGATATCATCACTGATCCCACAAAAATGAAGAGTATCATAAAAGATACTTTGAAAATTTATATTCCAACAAGAATGATAATTTAGAGGAAAGGAAAAATTCCTAGAAACTCACAAGCAGCCTATGTCGATGAAAGAAGAAATTGATGAATTCAACAATCCAATTACAAGTAAAGACATAGTCTCAGTCATCAAAAACCTCCCAAGTAGGAGGAGCCCAGGTCCAGATAGCTTCACAGGTGAATTCTATCAAACATCCCAAAGGGAGCTAACACCAATCCTGCTTAAGCTCTTCAAAAGAAGAAGAAGGAATATTGCCTAACTCATTCTATGATACCAACATTACCCTAATACCAAAGCCAAAAAAAGATATCACGAGAAAGGAAAAGTAAAGACCAATCTTTCTAATAAAACTAGATGCCAAAATCCTCAACAAAATACCTCCTAATCACATTCAATAACATATCAAAAGAATTATACACTATAACCAAGTGGGTTTCATTCTGGGTATGCAAGGATGGTTCAACATAAGAAAATCAATCAATGTAATACACAACATAAACAGATTGAAAGAAAAAAATCACATGATCATCTCTACAGATGCAGAAAAAGCATTTGACAAAATACAGCACCCTTTCCTGATAAAAACACTGCAAAAGCTAGGAATAAAAGGAAACTTTCTGAACATGATGAAGGGTATATATGAAAAACCGAAAGCTAACATCATCTTCAATGGTGAAATCCTAAAAGCTTCCCCTCTGAGATTGGGAACAAGACAAGGATGCCCACTACCATCACTCCTATTTAACATTGTCTTAGAAGTACTTGCTCAAGCACTGAGGCAAGAAAAAGATACAAAATGCATCCAAATTGGAAAAGAAGAAGTAAAAATTTCATTATTTGCATGTTACATGATCCTAGACATAGAAAGCCCTGAGAAATCTACAACAAAGCTTCTAGAACTTTTAAAGGAGTTCAGTAAAGTCGCAGGCTATAAGATCAATGCTCAAAAAGCAGTATCATTTCTGTACACGAATAATGAGCAATCTGAGGAGGAAATCAAGAAAAAAATACCATTTACAATAGTAGCTAAAAGAATCATATACCTAGGAATAAATTTAACTAGAGATGTAAAGGACTTATATACAGAAAACTATACAACACGGTTAAAGGAAATCAAAGAAGACTAAAATAAATGGAAGAATATTCCCTGTTCGTGGATAGGAAGACTAAACATTATCAAGATATCTATACTACACAAACTAATCTACAGATGAATTGTAAATCTAACTCCAAAACTTTTTTTGAAGGGTAAGGACTTGAATCAACTAAGACATATTGAAAAAGAAAAATGAAGTTGGAGGTATCACACTATCTGACTTTAAAACATACTACAAAGCTACAGTGGACAAAACTGCATGGTATTGGCACGAGGATAGACATACTGACCAATGGAACCAAATTGAGAGTTCTGATATAGATCCTTGCATATACCATCATCTGATATTCAACAAGGTCACCAAACCCCCTCAGTTGGGAGAGAATGGCCTCTTCAACAAGTGGTGCTTAGAGAACTGGATATCCATATCCAAAAGAATGAGAGAGGAACACCATCTCACACGCTATACAAAAGTCAACTCAAGATAGATCAAAGATCTAAATATAAGAGCCAAGAACATAAAGACCTTGGAAGACAATGTAGGGAAGAATCTACAGGACCTTGTAATAGGAAATGGTTTCATAAACTTCACACCCAAAACGAGCAGCAAAAGAAGAAATAAATAAATGAGATCTCCCCAAAATTAAAAACTTTTGACCTCAATGGACATTATCAAGTAAATAAAAAGCAGCCTACTAATAGGAGAAAGTGTTTGGCAAACATATATCTGATAGGAGCCTAATATCCTGCAAATATAAAGAAATCCTACACCTTGAAAATAAAAAGACAAACAACCCATAAAAAATAGACAAGTGACCTGAAAATACACTTCTCCAAGGAAGAAATACAAATGGCTAAAAAGTACATGAAAAGAGGCTGGGCATCGCTAGCTATTAGGGAAATGCAAATTCAAACTTCAATGAGATACCATCTTACACCAATTTGAATGGCAGCTATTAAAAAAAACTGCAGACTATAAGTGTTGGAGAGGATGTAGAGGAATGGGAATCCTCATCGACTGCTGGTGGGATTGTACAATGGTCCAGCTTCTGTGGAGGACAGTTTGGAGGTTACTCAAAAAAGTAAATACAGATATTCTGCATGATTCAGTGATTCCACTGCTGGGTAAATATCCAGAAGAATTGAAAGCAAAGACGCAAACAGGTATGTGCACACCAATGTTTGTAGCAGCATTGTTCACTATTGCCAAAAGTTGGAATCAATCCAGATGCCCATCAACAGATGAATGGATAAACAAAATATGGTACATACATACTATGGAATATTACTCAGCTGTAAGAAGGAATAAAGTGCTACCACACGGGATAACATGGATGAATATTGAAGAACTTGTGTTGAGTGAAGCAAGCCAGGCATTGAAGGATGAACAGTACAGGACCTCACAGATATGAATTAAGGAAATTGAGCAGTCTCAGAGAGCTATTGCCTGAAAGATAGGTTTACAAGAAAGAGAAAAAGAAGAGAAAGTTGTGAGCCATCACCCATATGGACATAATCTATGGAAAAGTGATAGAGTATTGAAGGGATACAACAGGAGGGTAGTGATATTATTGGACTGGGTGATGCAGGGTTGACAGGTGGGTATATTGGGAAGGGTGGTTTAGAATACCTAGGATTCTGGGGGAGAGTTGGGAAAGAGATTTGTGAGTTGGGAAAGAGATTTGGGATTTGTGGGTATGAGGTTGAAAGTACAGAGGTGGGAATGCTCTTATGGCAATATGACAAGGAAGAGTCACTGGTTTAGGGTATTGGTTGTGGGGGCATTTGGGACAGGGTGCACCTGGAGTAGGCTTCTAGGGAGTGTGTGAGTATTAATTCTGTCATAATATGTTGTATCAGTGGGTGGAGACCCACATAATGAGCGGGAAGGAGTTGGAGTCCCATCTTTGGAAGGACCAATTCATTCAGAAATAGACTGGCGGGGGTCTTTCAAGAGCAAGGGCTGTTCCTATATAGGGGAGGACAAACCAGTGTTTCAAAACCTCTTGTTGTATATAACTCTGAATCTTGTCATTCAACAAGTCAAGCCAGGGGGTGGTTGTGTGACCCAGGGGTATGGGGATGGAGAAGCAGAATAGATCAAACAGGGGGTATTTAATGGTCAGTGGAAATGTTCTTCATTACCTTACAGTGATGGACACAGGACATGGTAAATACCATCAAAATTCATAAAAGTGTATGGTCTGAAATGTAAATCATACTGTAAACCATTGACAATGTTTAGTAGCTATGTTTCACTATTTATATATCAGTTATAATGATGCTACCATCCTCATATAAAAAAGTATTAATATGGGGTAAGAAAGGGGGGAGAAGGGTGGGTATATGAGAGTCTCTTGTATTCTCTGTGTGACTTTGCTGTGACCTAAAACTTCTTTGAAACCACAATGAAAAATAGTGAGACACTGGGGAATGAGAAGAGGAAGGTGCCATGGTACAGACTGGACATCAGGTATTGCAGTGATAAAAGGCAAAATGTCAAAAAAATTTTTTTTTAATTTTTTATATTTTTAGTTTTTTTTAATATCCTAATCTTTTAATTTAATTTAATTTAATTTTTTGTTTTTTTAAGTTTTCATGTATTTTATCTCTTACAGTTTAACTTATCATTATTATTTCATTTTCCTATTGATTGTATTTGGCTATTGTACTGGCTTCATCTTTAAAGAAGCTTTGGATCACAGAAGGGTTACAACTGGGGTGAGAGAGGATCATTGGTGGGGGTTGTCAGGGATGGGGGTGCATGGGAGGAAGTTCACCTGAACATATTATAAGGTATATAAAATTTTTCAAATGTTCACAGGGCATTGTCACAGTGGGTGGAGAATCACTCAATAAATGAGAGAATACTGAACTCTCATCCTGGAGAGCTCTGCCACATTCTCTAAGGGAGCAGCAACCTTCCCCCAAGTGCAGGGGCAGTGTCTGGCAAAGGAGGATGATCCACTGTTGGGCCCTTGTTATTGATGACTAGCTTATGAGTCTTTGCTCTTGAAATTGAAGCAGCCTATTGCTATGGATTGCCTAATGGTTGCCTCCTGAGAGCATCCTGGTTGCTCAAATGTGGACTCTCTCTAAGCCAAACTCAGCTTATGAATGCATTACCTTCCTCAAGGCATGGAACATGACTCCCAGGGATGAGCCTCCCTGGCACTGAGGGATTACTACCAGGTGCCAACTGGTAATGTGACTGGGAAAAAAAACTAAAATAAAAGGGGGAAAAGGTAAAGACAAATAATTTCATATGGCTAAGAGACTTCAAAGTGAGTCAGGGGGTCATCCCAGAGGTAATGCGTTTGCAAATCTCTATAGGTCCTCATAGATTTCCGAAGTGGATATTACCCAAATAAAGGGGCTCCTGAGGTCTCTGGAGACACCCAGGTCCTAGGTCAGGGTGGATTGCTCTGGAGTTTGGTGCCTTGCCAGTGGGCCCTACTTTGGATTTTGTGCTCCTGAGAGTGACAGAGTTGGACTCAAATATGTCTTCCCTGCACATGGTTCATCTGTCCCTTCTTTTCAAACCTATATGTGGTGCTGAAGTTTTGTAGGTGTACATCGAGAGACTGCAGTCTTTGGGCTGTCCATGTGCCAGTTGGGCCCGGATTCTCTGTGGAGCTGCAACTCCTACTCTACAGCTCAATGGTCTCACCCTGGACACCTGGCAAGGAGATGATGATGGACAATGGTCATTCCAGGGAACAAAGAGGGTCCTCAGCTGCAGGCAAGATAGCCCCATCCATCTTATCCATGGGATATAAGCCCCCTCTCAATTGCAGGAGGAGTGGACATCACCATCCCAGACTCCTCAAGTTTGTGGGAAGAGCTATGGACTAGAATGGACTTACTGGTATTCTCTTACAGACATATTGTGATTCAAGCAATGGAAGAAATTACAAAATTAATGTGGAGCATGTGGCCACTGGATGCTCTGAGGCAGGGATAGGGAAAAGCACTTGTAATACAGGGGCTTTTTTGGACTTGTCCTGAGTGACATTACAATGACAGATATGGGCCATTTTATATCATCATAAAATGTGCATAAGTGTGGGGGATAGAGTGTGGTCTACAATGTGACCTATGGTCCATGTTTAATGGCAAATCCCCTGTATGTGTTTATCTGTTTCAGGTGATGTGCCTCACTAATGAAGGATTTTTATATGGGAGGTTGTGGGAGATGTGGAGATGGGGCTTAGGGGAATCCCTATATTTTTTGTGTAACATTTATGTAATCTAAGTATCTTTTAAAGAAATAAAATAAAATAAATGATGGAGGAGCAGAGAGTACTTTAAACTGAAGAGTTATGGTGGCCCAGGGTTCATAAGCTTTCCCTGGCTTCATTGCAATGCTAAGGTACTTCTCAAAAGCCTCTCTTTACCTGTAAGGGGAGAGTAACTACACCATGTTGTTGAGGTCAGTCTAGAAAAATTTCTATTCTTTGGGTCTCCTCATTTGAAGAACTTAAGTTTAGTGGTGCTGTTTCTGAGTGATAGTATCAGAGAGGGCTGCACGTCACAATGGTATTGGTTATTTAAAACATCTGGCAACATTTGCCCATGACACACAACCTCATTCCCTTTCTGATTCTGGGGCAAGTAATAGTGCAGGGGGTCAGGGGCAAAGAATCTGACATCTGTGATGATATTTTGATCTAAGGACCCTTTCTAACATATTTTTCTCACCTCCTCACTATATGTCTTTCAATATCCTATTTCCTGGCCCTTCTTTCCCTGCTGTCTGTGCAATGTCACTCTACTCTCACTTTCTCTGACTTCATTCAGTTTCTGTTCTTTCTTCCCTTCATTATTATTCATTATGTATCTAGTTTTTTTCTATGAAGTTCATCTGAGAATGAGGTTTACAAAATTTGATATTGAGATAAGATAAGTACAGGAACATAAGGTATCATTTGTCAGCAAATTCTTTTTTCAAGTAGGCAATTTAGATGGACATTTGTGATTTGATGTATTATATGAAAAGAATGGTGTACCCTAGACAGAGAAGCCATCTAGCAACATTCTGTCCTAATGTCATCACACTTAGCTAATATTATTTCAGCTGGATTTCAAAAATCTTCAACTTTTATTTAAATTATGTAGCTTTATTAGGGTAAATTGGTAATTTGTGTTAATCATTTTGAAATAGTCTCATCAAGAAAACTCAGATTTAGGTCTTTGAACACCTGAGATCCAGAGAATTTTGTTGGAAACTTCAGTTTCATGCATTTAAAACTGTAATTTCACTTCTTTCTCATTTTTGAACCATAGCTGATCAATTAATTCATTGCCTAGGAATCTCAATTTTTGGGACCACAATTCATTTGGTATTACCACATACAGTCATATGGAATTCTTGTTATTAATGATCTTATATAGAGTTATGTTACCCCTCCAGTTTGGTTGTAAAGAGTTTGAGAACATATTTCCACTGTAGCTACCTCAGATCTGAGTAGTTTTTTAATACATGTATGTTAATTGACTTGATGGTGATTATTGACTGATTAGTTAGAAAAGGGGAAAGTATATAATAACTCATATTAAAATAAATTTCAGATCATTTGAGATTAATATTTAAAAGTATAGAAATAATAAAGATGGACCAAAGATGTTCTCTTCCCTAATTGAAAGATTAAACGAAATGGAAAAGGGAAAATATTTTGATAAATTTGACTGTATAAAAATTAATAATAAAAGGAAAGTCCCCAAAATGTAAATATACTGAAAATTAATTGAAAAATATAGGAATAATTCAGAACATATAAAATATAAGAGGGAAAACATAGAGAGAAAAATATTATTCTATCACTGGTAATCAAGCAAATTTATGCCATTATTTGCATTTTGTTAATTGAACAAAAATGATGCTTAATATCCATTAGAAAACTTAACCATATTCCTGTATTTTTAAAGCAGTGAAAGTAATCATCTAATGTGTACCTAAAATGTATAACTTTGAAAAACTAAAACATTATATAAGAAGCTGACATTTACCTATGGATAGTAGGATTGGGAAATCATGAATTTTTATGGACACTTTATTTTTCAACCTCAAATATACCATAAACTTTGTATATTTTAGTGTATAAATATATTGTTTTAATATTAGATATTAAAAATACTTCTAATAAATACTGATAAAACAAAGTTGGAAAGATATTTGAAAAGCTACCTATAAGTACTAAATATTCCTATTACTGACAAAGTAACTCCATGCGTTCATTTTGATGAAATTATTAAAAATAAGGAAAAGTCTACAAATGTGAACAGATTCATTCAAAAGTATTTTATGGGTAATATTTTGAAAACTACTTAAATAATTAAAAAAACAATTAAGTTTAATATTGACTATTAATACATTTTTTTCTATGTGAATTTACAATTACTAAAATGTACAATTGCATTATGAATGCCCTTTACTCATATGGATAAAGGCTTTTAAGCATCCAAAATGAAAATCAGAATGTATAATATTAAAGTATGATTCCATTTTATAGAATTAAATGTATGTGAACCTAGAGTAGAACAACAAAAAGATAGAGCAATTCTGAAATGTATTTTTAAAGGTATTTTTAAAAGAAACAAAAATTAGACAAAAACAAAACCTCTGAAAGATAAGGGTAGGAAAATCATATATGAGTAAAGATATTATTCTTATTACATAAATATAAGAAGAGGTACATCAGGTTGGATCCATAAGATGTGAAACTAAATACTATGCAACTAACATAAATAATGAATCATATCATGTACATAGAAACTTCCCTCAATAATGCAAGTTCAATAATTTATTTAAACATCTCATGTGTTCTGAAGGACAATTAAGGTAAAATTATGGTCATATTGAGCCAAAAGTTAGACAAATACTATTTCTTTAAAGACTAACCCATCCAAAATACTTAAAGGTTAAGATTAATGAATGCAAACTGGCAACCAAATCAAGAAATACTTGTCTCAAGAGGGAATCTCCAAATTTAAAGTTTTTGAATTACACAAGACTATTGTTGTTCAGTTATTGAGCATTATCTGTGCACTTTTATATCATATACATACACATACACGTTAAGTATCTATTAGAATCTCTAATTTTCATGTGAAGAAAATGGTCGACATCAACGTTAGCAATTCTCAGACCTTGGCCTTAGAATCCACCACTTGCATGATTTTGTTTTTCATGAAAAATTTTTGGTTCTACCCAGTAAGTCTCCATGGTAAAAGCATGGGCATCAGTATTTATTTTAAGTATCCATATAATTATAATGCATGATAAACTTTTAGAACTACTGTAGTATAGTGCTCATGAAATTAGAACTATAAAGTAGTAATGCAGAGTCCAAGTACACTGCTTTTGCCAAATCATAGCTTTCTCTATTTTCTTTGCAGATAAACCCATTTCTCAACTATGCCTTTCTAAGGCAACCATACCATGGATCTGAATAGCACTGTGAATGAGTTCATTTTGTTTGGGTTCATACAGGATGTTCTAAAGGAGGAAATAGTGTCCATAGTCTTCTTATTTATCTTTCAACTCTGGCAGTGTATTTACTTATTGTGATGACCATCAGATACAGTCGGATTCTTGAGAGTCCCATGTATTTCTTCCTTTTCTACTTATACTTTTCTGATGCCTGTTTCTCCACAACCACGGTGCCAAGTTTGATTATAGATGCTGTACTGGAATAGAAAGTCGTCTCCTACAATGAGTGTCTGACCAAGATCTTTGCATTTCACTTCTTTAGGTGCATGGATACCTTGGTCCTAACCGTCATATCCTTTGATCACTATGTGGCCATTTTTAAGCCACTGTGATATACAGCCATCATGAGCAGACATATCTGTGGTGTGTTGGTGAATCTGGCCTGGGTGGGATCTCATATCCATTCTTTAGCACAGACTTTCTTGGCTTTGAAATTATCCTTCTGTGGCCCTAATGTTATTGACCACTGTTTCTGTAATCTGTAACCTCTTAAAATTTACCTGTATGGATACCTATGTCATAAATCTACTCATAGTCTTTAATAGTTGAGCCATATGCATGGTGAGGTTCATAATCCTAATAATTTCTATATTTTAATTTTACATTCTCTGAGTAACCAGAGTAGAGAAAGAAGAGCAAAAGCCCTCTCCACCTGCACCTCTCACATAACCGTGGTCACCCTATTCTTTGTTCCATGTATATTCATATACACTTGAGCTCCAACCACATTTCCAGTGGACAAGATGGTGGCATTGTTATACACTATTGGTATGCCCTTGCTCAATCCTTTGATTTATACTCTAAGGAATGCAGAATTTAAAAATGCCATGAGAGTCTGGCACCTTAGACTAGTGGGCCATCCTGATACATTGAGGAAGAAATGCAAGAAAATGCCACTGTACATACAGGACAACTGATATTACAGTGATGAAAAGAAAAGCATCAAAAATATTTTATTTTATTTTATTTTTTAATGTTTTTCATTTTTTAATACCCCAATCTTTTTTACTTTATTTAAGTTTTATTTTCTCTAAATTATTCTATACTTTATTTCTTATATTTAAACCTACCATTATTATTTCATTTTCCTATTAATCGAATTTGGCAATATTCTTGGCCTCATTTTTGAAGAGGTTTTGGATCACAGAAGGATTGCAACTATGGCAGGGGAAGATCAATAGGGTGGGATGTCAGTGATGGGGGACAAATGGGAAGAAGTTCACCTGGACACATACATATAAGGTATATAAATATGTTCAAATATTAATGGAGCATTGTCACAATGGGTAGAGATTCACACAACTAAAAGATTATTGAATTCCCATCCTGGGGACCTCTGCCACATTTCCTAATGTCACAGCAAAAATCCCCCAAGTGCAGGGCAATGACTAAGGAAGAAGGATGGCCCTTTGTTTGGGCCCTTGATGTTGATGACTATGCTTGTGAGCCTTTTTCTTTTGAATTTGCAACTTAGCCTAGTGTTGGAGAGTGCCTAAGAGTTGCCTACTGAGAGCCTCCTTGTTGATCAAATGTGGCTTCTTTCTAAGCCAAACTCAGCATATAAATGCACTACCTTCCCCCCAGCATGGGGCATGACTCACAGTGATGAGCCCCCCTGGTATCAAGGGAATACTACCAAGCACCAGCTGGTTATACAACTGGAAAAAAAAACTTGAATGAAAGGGGGGAAAGTTAAAGATAAATGAGTGTATATGGCAAAGAGACTTCAAAGTGAGTCGGGATGTCATCAGAGAGGTAACACTTATGCATATCTCAGCAGGATCTCATAGGTGGCCAAGGTAGATACTACCCCAAATAGTGGGGATCCTGAGGGCTCTGGAGACACACAGAACCTATGGACATGGCAGATAACTCAGGAGTTTGGTGTCTTGCCAGTGGCCCTACTTGGGAGTTTGTGCTCCCAAGTGTGACAGAGTTGGACTCAGATGTGACTTCTCTACAAAAACCTCTCCTTTCCCTTTTATTTGAACCTATAGTTGGTGCTGGAGTTGGTAGGTGTATGTCCAAGAGACTTTAATCTCTGGGCTGTCCATGTGCCAGCTGGGCCCTGAAATTCAACGGAATTGCAATACATACTCTCCAGTTCATTGGACTCACCCAGGACAACTAACAAGGAGATGATGATGGACAACGACCATCCTAAGGAACTGAGAGAGTCTACAACTGCAAGCAAGAGAGTCCCATATATTTGCCCCATGGGATCAAAGCCTCATCTCAATTAGAGGTGGAGTGGGCAACACCATCCCAGAATCCTCAGGATTGGGGAATGAACTATAGACTAAAGTAGACTTACTGATGTTCTACTATATACTTATTGTGATTCTAGCAATGGAAGAAACTGTATCATTCACATGGAGGCAATGGCCACTAGAGGTTCTGAGGGCAGGGTGAGTGAAATACTGGTGAAATATGGGGGCATTTGGGACTTGGGAACCTCATTAAAATTATAATGACAGATATGGGCGATTACATATCTTGCCATAACCTACGAAATTGTGCGTGAGAGAGTGTAAGCTAAGATGTTTACACTCAATTTTAACAAATGTACCACACTAATAAAATATGTTTTAATGTGGGAAAATGTGAGAGGTGTAGGAAGTGGGGCAGATGGGAATCCCCTATATTTTTATGTAATATTTATGTAATCTAAATACCTTTAAAAAAATAAAAAATATATTTTTAAAAATGCTATGAGAAAGCTATGGTGCAGCAAAATGTGATTTGAAGCAGCAGAGTGGGAGAATTCACTCATAAATTCTAAGTGATAGAGAAGAGAAAATATTTTCATCATTATGCAGAAATTCATCTTCTCTAATTAAAATTTTAGAAGTAAACATTTTCGTTTGAACTGATATCCCATGGAGTGACAAAACATCAAATGCAGGAAGATTTATGGAAACCCAAAGCCACTCCCTTTCTACTGTTTGCATTGCAGCTTGTGAGCCAGATTCCATTGTGTCTATGGCTTTAGCTCCATGTTTTAAATATATTCTTGTTTGGCTTTACCTTCTCTCTTTCATCCAATGTGATAATTTGGGAGTGATATTGCCTAATCCATTTGTTGGCAATCAGTCCTGATGCCACTGAATCTAGATCATATCTTTTGGCTCAATACTCTGTAAAAGTCACTCCAAGAAACTACTTATAATCCCCAAGAATCATAAATATCAGCTTTAAAGCCTGTATTTGATTCTTGGTTCCACTGAATCATCCTTTGATGTGATCTTTCATCCAACTCTACATATGATAGAGGAAAAATTTCTAACTTCTCTTTCAAATAAGTGCAATTCTTGGCATAATAAACATATTCATTGTATTGAGCCATAATCTCTCTCTGTATGTTCTTTAATATATTTGTTCATGTTAAAGATTAAATATTCATAAAAATTCATTTTCTACATTTCGTGGGTGTAATTTAAATTAGTGGACTCTGCCCGATTTGTAAAAAAAAATTATAATATTGTGAGAGTTATAATCATAATAATAAACTCTTCAAAAAAGGGATCATATATAATGAAAAAGTCATTGATACGTAAAGCAAAAGAGCTTTGCAATATCATATATGACAAAAATTTTAATCTGTACAAAAAGAGAAGGTTAAAAGTTTGGCATAGAACATTAAATCATGGAAGCAATATTTATTATTAAGCATTGTGTGCAATCATAAGGCAGAGAATAGTTCATTGATTGTTAGGTAGGGCTCCCACGCCAGTTTTCCTGGCAGGTGCACTTCAGTGTTAGGAGGGATATTTTGGTCTATGGCTATTTGAGGCCATACCCACTAATGCCACTTGTTGAAATTCTACCCTTATGAAGAAAGCATCTCTGTCTTCTGGGTGGGCTCCGCAGCGCAGATCCAGCTGGGTGGAGGTCTTGGTGCAATAGCGGGGTGGGGACCGGTGTCGGGTTCCAGGGTTCTAGGTGAGCAGAGGACCAGGACCTAGTACTTGGGTCCTCCGGCAGGGTCCGGGAGTGGGGAGGTCCCGGGCGAGGGTTGTCCTGAGCTGCACGGAGCCGGCGGGCTGGTCTCGCAGGCCGTTGGGGTGCAGGAGGCCTGGTCCACCTCGAGGAGCCGCCGCCCACCGTTGAGACCTGCCAAAGAGCGGTGAAACCACTGTGCTCCTGAGGAGGACGCGGAGGTCGAGGAGCAGAAGAAGGAGGGCAAGGCATAATCCAGGAGCACAGGCCGGATCATCATCTCTAATGGGAGCTGCAGAGCCTGGGCAAGGCCGAGCAGGATGTGCAGCTCAAAACTCCGAAGGTGATCAGCTGCCTGTGTGGAAAAGCTCCTCCACATCTGAACTCTAGAGCTCCCCCAAGACCGACGTTAGGGTCTTCTAACCATTCTACTTCAACGGAAAGTAGCTCATCTGTAGGGACTGATTTGCCACCTTTCCTGGAAGCCATAGCTCTGCATGTTAAAGCTGTTTAAACATATTTCTTTGGAAAAAGGGTGCCCAAACATAATGTCTGTTTTTTTCCATAATAGTGAACACTTGTTCTAGAAATGTTTAAATAGAATGTAAACTAAGATTTTAAATGGGTAATTTTGAACTGTCAGCTAGCACATCCTAAAGATTATGTTTTAAAGGTTAATTTGAGCTTATTGGTGATACATTAACAGAATTCTTCTGAAACTTTGATGAGAATTTATTGCTTTACATTTATAGATTGTACATGTTTTCTTACTCATTTCTGAGTTAGGGAATATGTTTTGTGTCTTAAGAATGCTGTTACATTTATAATTGTTTGGAGAGCGTGGTTGATGACCAGGGAAGTAAGAATTGGATTCGTGCTCATGGGAACTCCCTTGAGAGTGATTTAATGTGACTGCCGAGTGTGAACATTGATGGCCTCAGTAGGCATGCATGAGCTGAAAAGAATCTTTATGCCTATTGTCATGTAGGTCTTTCTTGCATTGGTAGTCAAGACTTGTCAGAGATGCAGTCAGTGAACAGGTCCATCATCACCAACCCAGGCCAGACCTGTCATCAAAAGGTTTTCTCGTTGCAATGGCCAAGGGAGTTGAGTATGAACTGGAGAAGCCTGTGGAATGTAGTCAGTGGTAAGTCTGTTGTGGCTTGTTGCTCTCTAATACAGACTTCCAAAGGGGACTGGGAGTGTTACCTTCTATATGACAAATTTCAGACTGAGGGAATACAATGAAACAAGAGTGAAATATAACCTGGTTGAAAAAAGGATGAAAACATGGATCAAGCAAGTAACTAACAAGATGGAAGCAATCAGTGCATTGGGTCTGAGTCCTGTTAACAAGTTGACCTTTCTTGGGCATAGAATAGGTCTTCTAAAACAAAATAACCTGATTATCAAAGTAGTGGGGTGTACACAAAGCCTTCTAAATCATAGAAGCTTTACCACTTATAAAGGTTCTTACTCTTTTTGGCAAAGCTTGATTCCTCTAAAACTCCAGTCAGAACATGGGATTGGAAAAAATGTGTCTGTTTGTTTTTCCTGATTTGTGGCAATTTTGTAAAACAAACAAAAGCCTTTTATTGCAAGAATGTCCAGGATGTATGGGTGTAGTACTCAAGACTGCACACTGTTTCTAATAGAATGGAACAATTAGGCCATCACAACTTTTGAAACTGCTATAGAAAAGACAATGATCTGTTCCTATTGGATTATAGTTTCATCATATCTTTCCTGTAAGTGTGGAAAAACCATTATTGAAAGCATACATAGCTGTCAGATTAATTTTATTGCATGGCAGAATTTGATGTAATGGTCTCCCCTTAAGCATGCTGGTTTTCTTCCTTTATCATCAAGTGGATTTATGATTCATTCCAATTTTAAGGTAGTATTTTTTGTATTATTCTATTATACTTTAGAAGATAGTTTTAAGAAATAATAAAGTCACACTTGTTGTAAAATCTTAAAAAAAAAAAAAAAAAA
>JAQZBX010003860.1:0-63125 GCA_029593785.1 Cabassous unicinctus
AATAATACATCCATGATTTTGGAAACCAAGATGATAATTTGTGTATGGAAGAGCATGGCTATAGTCACATATCATATCACTCTTTATGATTAAACAAGCTACAAATAACAACATATAGTAACCTCATGCATTGACTTCCAGGTCAAAAGTTTACAAAAGACCATATATAAATCTTTTGGTCTAATGAAGGATCTGTGCAGCATAATCCAGTGAGTGTAGTTACTGTGATTGAACTAATGGATATAGCACATTAGAGAAGACTCTTAAACAGTAGCATTTAAACAAATGTCAAAAATGATGGGCAGATAGGTAACAGAGTGCCCAGTTCAGGTAAAACTTTCCTCTATATGTTTTGTTCTATGAGCCTGATGTTCTGAAGGAATGTCCAAAATAAAAATTATTGACACTTTTTCAAACTTTTATCTTACTAATATTTTGGGATAAGAAATTCAAATTGCATGTCCTTCGTGCCAGAGTAATATATGAACTATTTCATGCCTTTTAGGGCAATAGATTGTGAAGAGAACTTTTTCTTCTTCACAAAGGTACAGTTCAGACAGGATAGTCTGTTATTATTTTTGATCAGCAAGAAAGGACACATCATTGGGTAACAAGAGGATATAAAAATAGTGATGTTCTCCATTCCCTGTCTATTATGTCTATAAGATACATAAATGGTAAGGCAGCAGTTGGTCCAGTAAAAGAAAACAAAGCAGCTTACCAGTGTCAGGATGTTACGAGTGGCCATGATTTCAGGAAAAGCTCGTGGACAGAGACTGGCCCGGTGGACATGCTGGACTGACTTGTGATGTCTGACAAGGAGCAGCACCATGTAGACACTGGCTGAGACCATGAGGAGCAAACAAAGGAAAACTCATAATTTCATCCCCACAACTAAGGCAGATAACTGTGTCCTATCAGTTTCTCTCCCACTGCAGTATGTCAGAGAAAAAATAGGTCCAATTTTAGTGGTGTTATAGGAAGCCATAGTGCTTAAAATAACCCGGATGTAGATCAGCATTTTGATGATCCAGAAAAAAACAAAGGCATGCAAAACATATGTGGAGATTATGGGTTTGAGCCATTCCCATCTAGAGTTGTTGGGAATGATAATAATGGCCTGAAACACACTCAGAAAAGATGTTGTACACAGAGAAAGACCCCAGGTAACTCCGTGTGTGTATAACACTGCCTTACAACCAATGTCATTGATAAAATTTCTCATTCCAAAGGAAAGCATTATTTCTGGAATCCCAATGATGATACTGTGATGGCATTAGGAAAAGATAAATGGGCAAATATGAAATCTAGAGGCTTCTTTTGTTGGAGCTGAAATAAGAAGGTGGAGGCATGTAACATGAGTAGCAATAGGCTTCCCATAAAACCAGTTCCTCTATGAGCAAGAAAGAATATTCCCAAAATGGTATCATTTGAAATTATTAGTTTCATTGGCTTCTTATGCTTTGGATAGATTCTTGCACAGCCTAAAAATGTATACAAATCACTTGCAAATTTGATAGAAATAATCGGTCTCTATGAACAGTACATTAAGTATAAACAGTCTATTCATTTAGATATGCAAATTCTCTGTAATAATATTCAAGACATTTAGCATTAGTTCTAGATTTAGATATGAAAGATTATTGAAGAATATTAAGGTTGAGAAAAACATGTCTGTATTTATAAAACCATTACTGTAATCTATTTTCTGGGAAATAATTTGAGTATTCTGAAGAAAAATTTTTATTAGTTAAAAAAAACATTTCAGAGTTAAAAGAAATTCTTTTTCAATTCTAAGTACATATTCTAAACTTCATGTAAAAATTGGAATGCATTTCAAACTTCTGTCTTGACCAACAGAAAATTACTAAGGTATTTTAATACATATTATATTTCTACTATAGTAGCAATCGTTATACTTGATGGCATTCACCAGAAAAAGACCCTATTCCCAAACTGCAAAAGAATTGTAAATTCCTTTTTCTGACACTTTCCTTCACTCTTTCCCATATCCTGACCCTCTCAACGCATATGATGAATACCAGAGGGGTTTATACTTCAATCCACTGCATTCCCATCTCTGTTCTCCAATTTCAGTCCATCTCTTTATCCAGCAATCACCATTTCCCTTGCAACTCTCAAGAGTTGCATGCATTCTCTTCAGTGTCCCTTGTACTACCAAGCTTGGAAGGGTGAAAAAAAATTCTTTGGTCTCCAAAGGAACTTCCAAATAATTGTCTGACTTTGAAATTCAAACCATCAGTCTAAAGCATTCATCACTGCTTTTGTGGATATCATCTGATTACCTCATGGCACTACTCTCCTTAGCTCCTGACTTACTGCTCCCCAATTCAATTTCATTCATGGTTCTTCCTGACTACAATATCCATGTAGAAGATCTGCTCAACAACTTCAGGCTTTCATTATTGTCATCTTTCTTCCAAAACTTGTGCACCCTCCCACCTCTTCCATTCTTTCTTTTAGTCACAAACAGGAGATTTTCAATACCAATAATTATAATCTCATATTTCATAACAAGCACCCCATCTCCTATTGCCACTAATATATAGTCTACTCTATTTATATCCCTGATTGCAAAATTACTTGTGACACCACCAAGATCTGTAAAACATTGATTTCTTTACCTTCCATATTCTCTACCTCATAGCATCTCTCTCCTTTCTCAAACCACCACAATTTAATATTATAATTATGCCCTGCAAAAAAAACATTGCATTCAATTGATCTTTTTCATACTTCCTAATCCTCACCATGAACAACAAAATTCAATCACAAATAAATCTAATATTCCACCTCGTTCATGCCATCCTGCTCAGATAAAGAAGGCTGGAGAAAAGCCTAAATCCATGTTAAATGCACTTATACCAAATTCCTCACCACTAAACTCCAGTGAGCTTTTACTTCTGGCCAGTAATTATACTAAATTTCCCTGGTCTTTTTACTCTCTCTCCCTTCCCTTGATGACTATTTCTACTGTATTCTCAAACCACCAACATATCCTCTTCCAATCTCACATTCGATCGACAGAATACTTAATAATTCTGTGAGAAGGAAAAAGCAACCAGAAGATTATATCCTAAAACTCCCACCACTATATCTATTCCCCTTTCTGTATCCTTTCTTAGAGCATCTTCTTACTCTACTCTCAAGTTGGATGAATTATCCATGTTCCTTTTCATAGACAACCTATTTTTGCAATAAATCTAGACTCTCATTTCTGCCCAATACCATGTCTTCTGTTATTCTTCTCTTAAACACATTATCAATATTTTCCCAATCAACATGCAAATTACTGCATTTCTTGCACATTTTTGAGTCATGTCTTCTTCCCTTTTGATCAATACTAGTCTAAGTCAGTTTCTCTATCTCTCATCTCCAATTTCTCGCATCTTATTTGCAAAACTGCCAATAATTTCTTCGCTTCCTAGGGTGCTTTACAATGTGACATCATGGCTCTTCACAACAGGTGGCTTCTTTTCCAGCCATTGAATATGTAATGATCTTTGATTTGTTTTGGCCAGAGTGAAATAAACATGACACAAGCAGAGTCTTAATAAGTGTGTACACACTCAGACTTTCTCTCTTGACTCATTTGGAAACCTAAGACCTCATATGAAACTTCCTGGTGTACTATAGGGTGGGAGGCCACATGGAAGAAAATTGGGGCACTCTAGCCAAGTTCCATTCCATTCTAAGAACCTTCCAGATGCATGTGGGATACCAGCTAACATCCAGTCAACATACAACACGACCTCACTTGCATGAGAGAGACGAACATCCAAATCCCTGGGCATAATAAAATGACTCTTGTAGCAAACCACAGAGTTTTATTTTGGTCTGTCTTGCAGAAAAATATACCTGACACTTAGACAATTCAGACATCTTCTTTTTAATTGTAGAATCTCTCTCTCTTCTTTCTTTCTCCTTTCTTCCTCCCTTCTTTCCCTTCCTTCCCTTTATTCTCTCCCCTCCCCTCCCCTCCTTTTTCCTCCCTCCCTTCCTTCCTCCCTCCCTCCCTTCCTTCATTTCTCTCTTTCTCAGGTACTGGGGTTGGTGATTGAACTTGGGATGTCATATGTGGGAGGCTGGCACTAAACCACTGAGCTACACCAGCTCCCCTGTGTTGGTTTTCTCATTTGTTTGTTTGTAGGAAGTACCAGGGATCGAATCTAGAACCTCGTAAATGGGAATCAGGTGCTCAGCCACTTGAGCTACATCCACTCCCTTGTAGAATCTCTTTTTTTTCTTTCTCTTTTTAATTTTTTTTTATTTTTAAAGAAACTTTAGATTACATAAATGTTACATAAAAATATAGGGGATTCCCATATGCCCGACCCACTACCCACCCACTACCCCTCCCATATATTCCCACTTTTCTACTTTACAAATGATGAACACACATTGAAACATTGCTATTAACCATGGAATATAATTTACATTATAGTTTACACTCTGCCACACACAATTTTATAGGTTATGACAAAATGTATAATAGCCTGTATCTGTCATTACAATGTAATGCAGGACAATTCCAATGTCCTGAAAATGCCCCCATGTTACACATATTCTTCATTCTCTCCCCTCTCAGAACAAATATCTTCTCTTTTAACAGGTGTACTTTGATTCATAATAAAGAACATTTCTCCATTGACATGTTATAAGACAATTTACTCATATTTTTCTTATCCAATCTAAACACATTACTGAATGAAGCTGATACTTTTCCATGATTTTCTTTGCAAAATTAAATGCTGTGGTCGCTGCTGGCATTTGAAAAAAAAAAAAAAACAAAGCAAAGAAGTAACAAGTAAAGAGCAAGAGTACAGTAGAATTAATAAAATGCAAGAAGATACAATATAAAAAGGATGCCCTTTTTGTTAAAAGTAATATAACAGAATAGAATACTTTGGCAATATTGACAAAAAACACTAATAATCAAATAAAAAGACTAGGAATAAAGTTGCAAACATTACACAGATACAGAAGCTATTCCAATGTAAATAAGAAAAGCAATATAAGCTACTTCATGGCAATAAGTTTTAAAAGTTGTCACAAAATATGAGAAATATTCATGTTAAGTACAATTCAAAGTAAAAAACTAGATAAACTAAAAGTTAAATTTATCCAATGAAAAAAGAATACAGAAACCGACAAAACCTGCAAACAGAAAAGTGCTCTGAATCAATAGGCCCAAATGGTTTTACTGGTAAAATCTACTCATCCTTCAAGAGCAAATGATCACAATGTTTAACAGAATCATCTCAAAAGATAGCAATAGGAACATCCACCAATTCATGCAATGAGGCTAAAAAAAGTTTAATACAAACACCACTAAATGAAACAAAAAGATAAATCACAAGATAAAAACAAGACTACTGATTCAAAATATAATTACAATACTTCTTCATACATGGGTCTAATTAAAAAAAGGAAGAATAAGTGGTCTAGGCTAGAATGTGGAGAAATTAAAACCTTCATATATTATTGGTGGGGATGTAAAATGTTGCATCTGCTTGTGGAATACAATATGGCGGTTGATCAAAAGGTAAACATAGAAGATGGCAGAGTAGGGAGGTCCAGACCTCAGTGTTTCCACCAAAGGACATAGTAAACAGGCAGTAAATGTCTGAAATAAATATTTTGGAACAGTGGTGGCCAGAAAAACACTGCAGCATCCAGGGAAAAGCAGAAGGAAGAGGTTAATAAAGTACAGTAAAGAACAGTAAATTGCTTTCTCCACACAGTGGCTACTGGTGCCCATCCCCGACTCTCACAGGAGGCCACAGAAGGGTCCAGCACCTGGTTAGCTTGATGGTGACAGAAAGGCACATAAAATCCCCTTCCCCAAGAACAAGGATGCACATGGCTAATCACTAAAGACTCACGGCCTTTCATTGGCAAATTCAGATCAATGGGGCACCGGCTTTAAGGGCAGCCATTGTTTCAACCTGGCTGGATAAAGATATCAACCCTCCCCAGAGGCAGCAGTTGTGGAGGCACAGGGATGCAGAGGAAAGTTAACTGAAGTCTGCATTTGCTGGGCATGCCAGGTAAGTTCAGCTTTGGAAAGCCATTGGAGAAGCTCTTGGTTTCCTTCCTGATCCCTTTCCCAGGGTCTTTGAAGTCAGTATTCGCCCACTTCATAGGTCCCTGAACATGTGTTGGCCGGGAAATTCCACTCTGCGGTTGCTGTCCCCCCCAGGATTTGCCCTCCAGGCAAAAGCAGCTTAAGACAATAAATGTAGCGTAAGAAACTCAAGAGGTAGACAGTCTGGGGCCAAGGCCTGCCCCAAGAGAGGGAGGTCAACTCATGGGAAACAGTGGGGACAACCAAACTCCTGTAAACAAGGAAACACCAAAACATGTAACAACCAAAACCCCAGACCAAGACACAGGACAAGACAGGGGAAGCTCTGCACACTGCATTTGCCTTGTACAGACCTTCCTTAAAGGAGGGCTGAAGCTCAAGGAAGTCTCTGTCTTATCACCAGCTGGTTACCAAATAAAAATCAGACATCTCTGGGAATAAATGCCCGTGTCAACTATTTAAAATATTGTTCTGTAGAGTGTATAACAAATGAGTACAAGAGAAACAAAGAAACAAGAAATGATGGACCAAAGGAAGAAGAGAAACCTACAGAAAACACAAATGAATAAGATGAGAATGTAGACGTACCAAATAATTCTTTTTAAAAAATGATCTTAAAAATGCTCAAGGGCATGAAGTGAAGATTCAGAGAAAGATCTAGAGAATACTAGGAAAACAATGAATGAGCAATATGAGAGTCTTAGTGAAGATAAAAAAAAATTTAAAAAGGAACTAAACAGAACTACTGGAGTTAAATACCACAATAAATGAAAGGGAAAATACCCAGGAGGGTATCAAGAACATACTGTACCTGGCAGAACAAAGAATCAGTTTTTATGTAACATTTATGTAATCTAAAGTTTCTTTAAAAAAATATATATATATAAGTAATCAGTGAACTCAAAGAAAAGATACTTGAAATGGGTCAGGTTGAAAAACAGAAAGAAAAAATAATTATTAAAAGCAAATATAGCCTAAGATACCTCTGGGACACCATCAAGAGTATCATGATACATATTATAGGAATCCCAGAAGGAGAGCTAACAGAATAAGGGGCAGAGGAAATAGTCAAAGAAATAATGATAGAGAACTTCCTAAACTTACCAAAAGATGTGAATATGCATATCCAAGAATCCAAGAGAAAACCAAACAGGAAAAATATGAAGGAAAATACAGCCTGTTATATATTGATCTTGTTATACAATGCAAAGGGCAAGGAGAGCGTTCTGACAGCTGCAAGAGAAAAGCAATGTGTTACATGTAAGGAAGTTCCAGTTATATTGAATTCTGATTTCTCATGAGAAACCATGGACGCAAGAAGGCAGGGGGTAGAAATACTTAAAAGGTCTAAAGAAAAAAACTGCCACCACGAATTTTTTATCTAGCGAGATTTTCTTTAAGACATTCTCAGATAAACAAAACCTGAGAGAGTTCATTAAACCTAGACCTGCCCTACATGTAATGCTAAAGGGAGTTCTTCAGACCAAATGGAAAGGACAATAGAAAGTGGTTTAACGCAACATAAAGAAATAAAGACCTGTGGTAAAGGTAACCATGTGGTTAATTATAAATGCCAGTATTATTGCAATGTATTCTTCGGTATGCAACTCCACTTTTTACTTCCTACAAGTCCTAAAACGCAAATGTATAAAAAGAAATGATAAATCTATGTTTTTGACTAAATAATGTATAAAAACATAAGTGGTAACAAGTACCAAAAAATGGTGGGGGCCAGAGCAGAGAGGTATAGGAAAATTATGTATGCAAGATATTGAAGTTAAGTTGGTATCAAACCAAATATTTGGGAGGTTATATTTTAACCCTAGGGTAACCAAAATGAAAATAGATAAAAAATATATCCAGAGAAAAATAAAAAGGCACTCAATATGGGAGAACACAAAAAATTAAACAAATATAAAAGCAGACATTAATGGAGGTAAGGCACAAAAATGTTATAAGCTTTACAAAACCTAAATAGCAAAATGGCAGAAGAAAGTCCTGCATTATCAGTAGTGATGTTCAATGGATTATACTCTCCAGAGAAAAGGCCCAGATTGGCAAAATAGATTTTAAAAAAGCATAACCCAACTATATGCTGTTTTTAAGAGAATCACCTTAATTCAAAGAAACAAGTAAGTTAAGAAAGAAAGGATGGGAAAAATATACCATGCAAAGTAGTAAGCAAAAGAGAATTAGGGTGACTATATTAATATGAAAGAAAATAGACATTAAGTCAAAAACTGTTGTGTGGGACAAAGATGGTCATTATATACTGAGAAAGGGGACAATTCACAAAAGGGAGATGTAATAAATATATAAGCACCTAACAGTAGAGCTCCAAAATATATGAAGCAAATACAGACAGATTTGAAGGGAAAAAATGATGGTTCTACATGAATAGTATGAGACTTTAAGACAGCAATCTCAATAATGGATATAACACCTAATCAGGAGATCAATAAGGAAATACAAGATTGAATGTCTTACAGACTGCCAAAGTGGATATTACCTCAAATAGTGGGGCTCCTGAGGGCTCTGGAGATACTCAGGTACTATGGTCAGGGCAGATAGTTTCAGAGTTTGGTGCCTTGCCAGTGGGCCCTACTTTGGAGTTTGTGCTCCTGAGAGTGAGAGAGTTGGACTCAATTTTGGCTTTCTACACATGGCTCATCTGTCCCTTTTATTTAAACCTATACTTGGTGCTGGAGTTTGTAGGTGTACATCCAAGAGACCAGAGTCTTTGGGCTGTCCATGTGCCAGCTGGGACCAGAGCCTCAGCAGAGTTGCAACACCTACTCTCCAGTTCATTGGACTTACCCAAGACTAACATGGAGATGAGGATGGACAACCACCATACCAAGGAAACAAGAGAGCCTACAACTGATCGAGAGTCCCATCCATTGGCTGTATGGGATCAAAGCCCCTCTCAATTAGAGGTGGAGTGGACATCAATAACCCAGAATCCTCAGGACTGGGGAATGAGCTATGGACTAGAGTGGACTTATAGGTATTCTACTATAGACTTACTGTGATTCTAGCAATGGAAGAAATTACAATATTGATGTGGAGGCAGTGGCCGCTTGAGGCTCTGCGGGCAGGGAGAGAGAAACAGGTGTAATACAGGGACTATTTTGGGACTTGGGAATCATCCTGAATGACATTGCAATGACAGATATAGGGCATTTTATATCATCCCATAACATGCAGAACTGTATGGGAGAGAGTGTAGTCTTCAATGTGAACTGTGGGCCATGCTCAGTGGCAATGACCCAGGATGCATTTACCAATTGCAATGAATGTGCCACACTAATGAAGGATGTTGTTTATGTGGGAGGTTGTGGGCAGTGTGGGGAGTGGGGCATATGGGAATCCCTATATATTTTTTGTAACTTTATATAATCTAAGTATCTTTTAAAAAATAAAAATAAATATTATTAAAAAAAGGGTTGAATGATAATCTAAACCAACTAGACTTAAAAGATATACAGAACACTTCACCCAACAAAAACAGAATACACATTCTTCTCAAGCGAACATGGATCATTCTCCAGGATAGACCACATGTTATATCAAAAAAGAAGTCTTCAATAAATTCAATAATATTGAAATCATACCATGTATATTATCCAATCACAAGGGAATGAAGCTAAAACCAGTAAAAAAAGTGAGAACTGGAAAATTCACAAATATTGGAAATTAAACAGCATACTCTTAAATAAACAATGGGCTAAAGAGTAAATCACAAGGGAAATTAGGATATATCTTGAGGTGAGGGAAAATGAAAATAGAACATATCAAAATTTATGGGATGCAGATAAGACACTGCTGAGAGTGACACTTATAGCTATAAATGCTTACATTAAAAAAGAAGAAAGACTTCAACTCTAAGACCTAACCTCAAAACTGGAAGAACTAAAAAAACAAAGAGCAAACTAAATCCAAAGCAATCAGAAAGAAGGAAATAAAAAGATTACAGTGAAGATAAATGAAATAGAAAACAAAACAATAGAGCCAGTCAACAAAATTAAAAGTTTGGTATTTTAAAGGATCAATAAAATGGACAAACATTTAGCTAGATTGACAAAGAAAAACAAAGGGGGCATTACTACCAGCCCTACTGAAAGAGAAAGGATTATAAGAGGATCTGATGAACAGCTATACACCAGTAAATTAGACAACCTTTGTGGAATGGACAAATTCTTAGAAACATGCAAAGTATCTATATTGGCTCAAGAAGAAATAGAAAATATCAACAAACCAATTACAAATAAATGGATTGAACCAATAATGGAAAATCTCCCAACAAAAAAACCTCAGGACAAGATGGCTTCAAAGAGGAATTCTACCAAACATTCTGAGAAGATATAACTCCAGTTCTGCTCAAACTCTTCCAAAAAACTGAAGAGGAGGGAACACTCCCTGACTCATTCTGTGAAGCCAACATCACCCTCATATAAAAGCTGTATGAAGATACCACAAGAAAGGAAAATCACAGACCAATATCTCTTATGAATCTAGATGCAAAATTGTTCAACAAAATACTAGCAAACTAAATCCAACAACACATTAAAGGTCTTATACACCATGATCAAGTGAGATTTATCCCTGATATGCAAGTTTGGTTCAATATAAGAAAATCAATTAATGTTCAATATAAGAAAATCAATTAAAATCTCCTACAGCTAATAAATTCAGCAACATTGGGGATACCAGTTCAACAGCCAAAAATCAGTAGCATTTCTATACACAAGCAAAAAAAATTGGAAGAAGAAATTAAGAAAAACTTTCCATTCAAAATAGCAAACAAAAGAATAAAATATCTAGAAATAAATCTAATGAAGGATGTAAAGGATTTGTATACAGAAAATTACAAAAACATTGCTAGAAGAAATCAAAGACATAAATAAATAAAAGGACATTCCATGTCCATGGGTTGGAAGACTAAATATCATCAAGATGACAATCCTCCCCAAAGCAAGTTTTGGATTCAAAGCAATCCCAATCAAAATTCCAACAATGCTTTTTGCAGAAATAGAAAAGGAAATCATCAACTTTTTATGGAAAGGTAAGGGGTACTGAATTACTAAAGCCATCTTGAAATAGAAGAATAAAGATGGAGGACTCACACTTCCTGGTCTTAAAACTCATTAAAAGGCCACAATATTCAAAACAGCATGGTAGCATGTAATGTGTTGAGAGGATGTGGAGAAATTGGAAATGTAGAATGTGTGGAAATAGGAAAGCGCATTCTTTGCTAGTGGCAATGTAGAGTGGTACAGCCTCTTTGGGAGACAGTTCGGGGATTCCTCAGAAAGCTAAGTACAGAAAGTCCATATGACTTAGCAATCCTGCTACTTAGTATATACCCAAAAGAATTGAAAGTAGGGACTTTAACAGGTATTTGCACAATGCTGCTCTTGGTGGCATTATTCACAAGTGACAAAAGATAGAAGCAACTCAAGTGTCCTTCAACCAATTAATGAATAAATAAAATGTGGTATATGCATACAATGGGATATTTTTCAGCTGTAAAAAAGGAATGAAGGCCTGATACATATAACAACATGGATGAACCTTGAAGATATCAAGTTGAGTGAAATAAGCCAAAGAAGATAAAATACTGTGTTATCTCACTGATCTGAAACAATTACTAAAGCAAATTCATAGTCAAAATCTAGAATCTAGATTACCAGGGGATGGTGTGGAGACAGGGAATGGGAAGTTAAGGATTAAAATGTACAGAGTTCCTATTTGGAGTGATGGAAATGTTTTGGTAAGGAATGCTTGGGATGGTAGCACAACATTGTGAACACAGTTAATAGCACTTTATGTATCTGGATGCTATTAAATGGGGAAATGTTAAATTCTATCTATGGTAAGAGAATAAATTTTTTTAAAAATCCATGGAACTACACTACACAAATAGTGAACGCTCTGTTAAATCATGGGCTTTAATTAATTGTACAATTATAAAAATGTGCTATCATCAATTGTAACAAATGTTTCACATCATTGCAAAGGGTTGGTGGTGGGGTGGTGTAAGGGAATCCTATATTTTTGCATGATTGTTTTGTAAACCCACAACTTTTCTCATAAAGAAAAAAAAAAGGGAAACACAGAATTACCATGGGACATAGTAATTCCACTCCTTGTATATACTCAAAACAATTGAAAACAGGTACTGAAGAAAATACTTGTACATAAATGTTCATAGTAACACTATTAGTCATAGCCAAAAATAATAATAACCCAAATGTCCATCAACAGATGAATGAATAAACAAAATGTTTGTACAATGGAATGATACTTAGCCATAAAAAGGAATGAGGTATTGATGCATGCTGCAATATAGATGAACCTCCAAAACGTGCTAAGTGTAAGAAGCCAGAAAGATATCACTCCATATTGTAAAATTCAATTTATAAAAATATTCAGATTGGTAAATCCATAGAAGTGAAACACAGACTATGGTTGCTGGGAGTTGGATGCAGAAGGGAATAGAGAGTGACCACTTAATGGATGAAGGGTTTTCTTTAGGGATGATGAAAATGATGTGGTGGTTTTACAACATTGTAAAATAATCAATGTTCCTGATTACTACAATTTAAAAACTTTAATGTTATGTTATTTGAATTCACCTCAATAAAACCATAATTATTATATAAGGTTATACATACATATAGACACATCTCTCTCTCTAATTATATATATATATATATATATATATACGTGTGTGTGTGTGTGTGTGTGTAATTGCAAGTTGTATGCACCGAAGTATAAACAGTTTGGTTTATCAAAGAAATTCTATAATGACTTAAATTTAGGAAATCTGTTGACATTATTCTACATATTGACATCTGAAAAGAGAAAGACATATGATCATCTAAGTCAAAGAGAATTGCACATTCCAATATACTTATCATCCAATAAAGGTTAAAAATAACACCCCATATTATATCAGAAATATAAAGGAAATTTTTAAAACTTGATACAAACTATATAATATGAAATAGAGCAAATGTTTCTGTTAATAATGAAACACAATATATATTATTTTAAATTAGAAATGTATCAAGCATAGCAGTTTTAATTGTCTCACATCATTGCATTTTGTTCCTAACATCTGTGATAAGGAAAGAAAGAGAAGTATAGCATTGCAAACACACAAAAAAAATAAATTGCCATTCATTGATGATAAGATGGTTCTGAAAATTAAAATTTGTAGAAAAAGTTATTATACTAGCTTCAGTAAATTTACTGGATAAAAGCTCTTGATGAAAGTCAATTAATTCCTTAGTTAGACAATGTAATTTTAGAAACTATTGGATTTACAATCTCAACAACACTATGAGATAACCTACATTTTGCACAATATCTTCTTTCACAAAATTATATAAAGTGATTGAAACATAGTAAGACAGAAATAAGTTATATTATATAAAACATTTATAAATTAGAATACTCAATCTAATACTCATTTCTTATATTGAATTTAATAAGTTGTTTCTAAAATTATGTATGTTTGACCAAAGGACAATAAAGATTCAAGAAAACATATTTCAACAAGAAAAACAAGGTAGCATATAGAGAGAATGTTTAAATTAAATAGGAAAATAAGAGAAAGATGTTAAAGAGAAATAAAAAGTGAGAAAATTTAAAAGAAGGTAAATGTTTAATTGCAGTGGCAAAATAGAGGGGCAATAAATATGAAGGCACAAGTGAAACTAGAAATGCAACTGGAGGTTCAAAGTAATTGACCAAATATAAAATGCACAGAAGCAAAAAGGGATTATGAAAACAGTGAAGAGTAACAAAAATAGAAAAAATTGGATATAGTTTTGTCAGAATAGATTAGATGGTATGAAATGGGAGGGTTAGGGAAGCAAGAAAAAGGAACAGTTTTCTAGAAGCATTTGAGTAATGACAAATGAATATATTTAGATAGGATCAGAAGGAAATCTTAAAGGGAAAATGAGATGAATTTGTTTAATTTATGTATTAGAAAGCATTTATGAGTGACAAGAAAAAAATTAAGCAATAGGAAAGAGAAATAAAAATATAAAACAAGAAAAAGAAAAAATAAAGGGAAAGGAAATTTATACAGCCTATGGGAACAAATGGAGAAATGAGTTAAAAATCAAAATTCCAAATCAACAAGAAGAGATGTGAGGAATGAGAAAAATAGGAGTAATTAAGGGAACTAGACACTGTAGGAACAAAAAGAAATGAGAAAAACACTAGATAATGAATATCAAAAAAGAAGGAAAAATTGAAATAAGGGTAGAAAAAAGATAGAGAAAAACATACATGAAACTAATTAAAATAGAAAACTTTCCAAAATGTTTTCAGATTGAAAAAAATGAGGAAAAATAAAGAGATAAAACGATTTAAAAACAGAAAATTACCAAAGTTAAAAACCTATAAATAAATAGGATGAGAAATATGTGGCATCTTTCAAAGACAATGGTAAAATTACTGGGGAAACAAAAACATATGCATAAAGAGGAGTAGAAGAAAGAGCATGAATTATAAATCTAAATGTGAAGATAGAGTACTGAAAATGAGAGGAATATGAGTGCAAAAAAGTGTGGAATAGGTGTAGAAGAAAACAATAATGAAGTAGGTGAAAGCATATGAATAAAGTAAACTAAATGAGGAGTATGAAATTAATAAGTATTAACAAGGAAAAATAGAAGCAGAACAAAATGCAAAATTTTACAAATGGAAGCAGGAGGAAACCCTGAAGAGAAGAAACTGAACAGGGCAAATGTCAGAATAAGAATAACATGAAATGAAAGAAAGCATATAAAACAATGAATGAAACAAACTTAACCACTACTAAAGACAGAGCTCCCTAGACTGAGTTATTAGTCACCAGCAAAATCCCTGGGTTGTCAAGCTTTCCCAATTTGTTCCCAGAACCTTCCTGCTCTACCTGGTCATTGGTTTCCCCTAGACTTTGGCAGTTGGTTCTCTCCCACAAACTCTTAAATATGTATGGCCCTTGGAGCTTGGGGTGTTTTCTTTGGCTCTGAATGTCCATTTCCAAATTAGTTTCCCACATTTCTAAGGTCATGCCATGAGACTCTCCAGTCACCTTATGTTTTTATATAATGCATTAAGAGAAATGACCCATCACAGGTTATTAGATTGATGTAAACACTTTGTCATTACTTTAAATAGTGGGGAAGAATGTTAATTCTGACATGTGATCATTAACTTTTTACATATGTCACTCAATTCAATTCTATGGAACATGAATAATACATTTTATTTCATTCCTTTATTTGCTGAACCATAGGTTCCTTCCATATCTCCAATAAAAGTCTAACCTAATACAATATTTTTTATACTGGAAAGCACTCTATTTACTCCATTGTGTGTGTGTGTGTGTGTGTGTTTGTGTATAGATAGATACAGACATATATATATATAAATATATCATAGATTATATATATAATTTGCCTTTAACAGTAAATTAAACAATTGCTTCTAAAATGACATTAGTATTATTTGTAGCACAAACTGATAAAACAATATATATTTATACAAGTTTTTATTAAAAAACATGAATCATAAAAGAAAAATTTCATTGGAAAGTCATCCTTAAAGATAAGTAGTTGTATATTTTTCAAATACACAACTTTATGAACCTAAATTTGAGTGTATTACATGTTGTAGGTAAGTAATTTCATATATATACAGAGCCTGGAATGAACTGAATTTTTAGAGTGATTTCCTCAATTTTTATAACAGTTTCTAAATTGTATGCTACATTATAACTAAACATTTAATCACAAAATAATTTTTAATGATTTATTATTAAAATTTAAAATCATTTAATTAGCTCTTCCAAAGAGAGACTTAGGAGAAGTGCATACAAAAGAAAAAGAAAAAAATACAGGAAGGAATCATAATATAAACAAACTTACTACAAATTTTAAATTTTGGAAAATTAGAACATATGTAAGAGTAAACATGATACATATGAGTGACGTTATAGAAGACCCGTAAGAGTGACAATATAGAAGAGTGATAAAACATTAAGGAAAATTAGGTTAAATAATGTACATATATGATAATATGGAATAAAACATATACAGTTAAGGGAATCGAATGGGGACATAGAAGAAAGAAAGGAAATATCAACTCTGGAAGATCAGAAGAAAGTAGGAATAATTTTAAAATGAAACTGACAATAGATTTTTAGAGCAATAAATTAATTAAGTACAGAAAAATGAGAACTGATGAGAACAATCACAGTAGGTGAAGGATTTGTAAGCATATAAACAATTATGAAATGATTGTTATATTAAAAATAGGCTATCAAAAATAAAAGTTCATCTAAAGATCATACTGTGACAGCAAAATAATTTTAATTAAATATATAAGAATTATAGCTAAAGAGAAATGAAAGTGAGAAACACTAGAATTAAGAGTTACAGAAAAAACAATGAGAGAAATGGAATAGAAAACAAAAATAACAAAAAGCAGAAAAGATAGAGGAGAGAGGGTACATGAAAAACAACAAAGGAAACTTTGCATGAAATGGGGAAATTATTTAACATAACAAGAAAAATTTGAAATTAAGAAGGATTTGGGAAAGTAAGTTCTCTCCCTGATCTCTCTCCTCATCTCAGAGCTGCAAACGTGAAAGATACTTACAGGCTGGGCTGCACCATCAATTCAGGGGGACAGCTCTCCTTCAATACAGCTGAAGGCCATCGCCTGGATCCGGGATTATAAGAGAGGAAAAGGTTTACTTCATCCCCACTGGACTGAAAATGGGTTTATTCACAGTGGAACTTTGTTATTTGTGCAGAAGAACAAGTTACTCACACACGCAGAGGGTTCTCTTGATACATTTAGAAGTGTTTTAATTAAAGTCAGCACCTGAGGTCCCAAATCTCCTTTCCCATACTTTGTAAAATGTGAATCTCCAGAGTTCTACAACAGTAGAGGAGAAAGTACACTCAAAGTGCTTATTATTTTCTGATGCCAGAAAATGAAGATGTTTTCATTGCTCTAGTCAATGTGCAGCAATCTGGGGAGTAATTTCTCCCACTTGGCTCTGTAATTTATGTTGGAACACCCAAGTCTCCACTGGCTTAATAAAAAAGGATTTGAGGTCAATAAACTAAAACTGATTTTTTAAAATTTTTAAATTAAATACCTAATACCTATAATAATAATAGGTATTTATTAGCATATAAACAATTACAAAATGGTTGTTAAATTATTATTAAAACACTATAATAATAACTCCCTTGGTAGTTTCTCCTCTTCCGCTGATCTCTTGACATTGTATCTCTTTTTTTGCTCTATCCAAAGTCACTTTCATCCAGTATCATGGTTTTATATAACTGCCCACTGATAACGCCTGACAGTGGATGATTAGTCACATATACTCACAGCTGCATATATGTTTATAATTGTTAAATGGTATTAGTGGATTGACCCTTTTATCAATATATAATGTACTTCTTTGTCTTTTTTTCTTATTATTTTATTTTCATGTACAAAAGATAAAACTTGAAATAGTTACAGATTTTTTCCTCCTATTCTGTTCGGGTGTGGCTACTTCTTCACACAGAGGGAGAAAACTACATTCACTTCAGTTTATTTGAGGACCCAGTGTAGAGCTCAAGCAGGAAAACCCCAATTTAGCAGATCTAATTTCAAACTTAATACTCATTTCTAAATTTACCATAGTAAAAAGGAACAAGGATTCACTGCAAATGCATGATACAATGTTCTTTCCAAAATGTCTTCATTTTACAACTGTAATTACATGGATGTCTGACTTAGGCCATTTTGAATGTGTATTATATATATATAAATATGGAAGTTAGCACATTTTTCAAATCCAGACAGGGTAACAGCAAAAAGCTTAACTCTGTTTATAAATATTTTTTAAAAACAGGATATTTTCGTATAACTTTTATTAATTCAGTAGTACAAGCTGTCTGTTTTCTACAAAATTTTTATTTTATACCTATAAGGGTGAAAGTGACCTACTACATTTAACATCTCACATATCCTTGTATACAAACAGTACTTAATGAATTTGAGCCAAGAACTAGAAATCTTTAGTTTTAGCACTTGAAAGAGCTTCCTCACTTCTATAGCCTTAAATCATGTACTAATCACATTTCCAGAGTTTGCAATTACTCATCTTTTTAAACCATAAGAAACAGGTGAATCCAAACTTTTAATTACAATTTTTATATACAAGTTAGATAACACAACACAATAAGATTTAGCTATCCATCCTAAATCCAAAACACACATTTTTCCACTAATTTAGACAGGTCTTAGGGTTTTCTTTCTTTTTAGAAAATTGAGGATGAGGGTTGCCACAGATTAGAAACATACTTCTAGATTTCAGTTCCCCAAATCCTCACAATGCCATTTTTCTACTGTACAAAAGAATCTGCTTATAAATTTGACACAATCTTAGTATCAAAGGCCAATTTTTTACCTGTTAATATTTTTCCACATTTGTCCCTAAATCTGAATAACTTTATACAGTACTGTAAATTTAACTTAAACATCGAGTTTGATGTCAGTTCTTGTGAAAAGAGCTTTCTGCATGTAACACATATACAGTTAAAGAACACAGCAGAGAAAAAAATCTGTAGGAAGTTTTAGAACCAACAGAAAATGTCACCTCTCATTTGCCATCTTATGTATCATTTTACCAGCTACTTCTTTGTCTTTTATAGCAGTTTTTAACTTAAATTCTATTTTGTCTGAAATTAGTATAGCTACCACAGCTATCTTTTGGTTACTACTTGCATGGAATGCTTTTTCCATCCTTTCATCTTTGTGTCTTCGGTTTTAAGATGAGTCTGTTATAAAATGCATATAGTTGTATCCATGCTTTTGTATCCATTCTTCCAATTTCCGCCTTTTGATTGGAGAGTTTAATCCATTTAGATTTAAGGCAAGACTTATTTCTTCTGTTTTTGATAATATTTGTATTTCATAACTATTATGTCTCTCCTGTCCTCCATTACTGCCTTCTTTTTTATTAGATTACCTTTTTTTAGAGATTTATTTATTTTTTATTTATCACCATTATTTGCACTCACTGTCTGCTCTCTATATCTGTTCATTAAGTGCTTATCTTCTTTTTAGGAGGCACTGGGAACTGAACCCTGGACCTCCCATGTGGGAGGGATGCACCCAATGGTTTGAGCCACCTCCACTCCCACTTGTTGTGTCTCTCATTGTGTTTCCTCATTGTGTCTCTTCATTATGTCAGCTCACTGTATCAGCTCACTGTCTTGCTTGTCTTCTTTTAGGAGGCAACAGGAACTGAACCCAGAACCTCCAATGTGGGAGAGAGGTGCCCAATGGTTTGAGCCACCTCCGCTCCCACTGGTTGTGTCTCTCATTGTGTGTCCTCATTGTGTCTCTCCATTGCATCAGCTTGCTCCATCAGCTAACTGTCTTGCTTGTCTCCTTTTAGGAGGCACTGGAAACCGAACCAGGGACCTCCCATTTGGGAGGGAGGTGCCCAATGGTTTGAGCTACCTCCACTCCTGCTCGTTGTGTCTCTCATTGTGTTTCCTTGTTGTGTCTCTTCATTGTGTTAGGTTGCTGCATCAGCTCACTGCATCAGCACTGTGTCTTGCTTGTATTTTATTAGAAGGTACCAGGAACGAACCTGGGACCTCCCATGTTGTAGGTGGGCACCCAACTACCTGAGCCACATCTGCATCCCTGGATTACCTTTTTTTTTTTTTTTTTTTTTACTTTACACGGTATGTTTATTTTTTGTATTTTATTTTTTAATCACTTTTATTGAAACATATTAAGAAAGCATACAATTGCTCCAAGGTGTACAAACAATGGTATTTGCTATACTCACAGAGATGTGCCTTTGTCACTTCAATCATTAGAGCATTCAATTATTAGAGCATTTTCATTATTTCAATATTAATAATAAGAAATAAAAAAAGACAAAGAAACAAACAAAGAAAATTCCTTACCTCTCAGTCTCTCTGTGCTTCCCCCACTGTACTAGTTGCTATTTCTGGCTATTCTATCCAAAGTATATAATCAATGACTTTTAGCATAATCATGATGTTGTACATACATCATCTTAAAAATTCTACTACAATTCCATTACTCCAGAAAAAAAGACACCAAACCCTTAGCATTCCTTCAACAGACCTACATAACAACTAATCTTTCATCTCTATGAATTTATTTATATATACATTTTATATAAGTGGATTCATAAAATATGTAGTACTCCATATCAGGTATCTTTCACTTAGTATAATGCTTTTTTTGTCTGATATTAACATTGTGTAGTATTGCATTTATTCAGCTTCAAGAAAAAATGGTCTTATATATACAGTTCTACCCATATTCATATTTCACATAATATATTTATAATTCACATAATATATTTATTTCATAATAGGGCAATCATATAGTATTTTTCCTTTTGTGTCTGGCTTGCTTCACTCAACATAACGTCCTCCAGGTTCATCCATGTTGACATGTTTCACGACTTCATTTGTTCTTACTACCACATAATATTCCATCGTGTGTATACTCCTCAATTTGTTTATCCATTCATCAGTTGATGGACACCTGGGTTGCTTCTGAATTTTGGCTATTGTGAATAACGCTGCTATGAACATCAGTGAGCAGATATCTATTCGTGCCACTGCACTCAATTCTTTTGGGTATATATCTAGCAATGGTATTGCCGGGTCTCATGGCAAGTCTATATTGAACTTCATTAGGAACTGCCAAACAGTCCTCCACAGTGGCGGCACCATTCTGCATTCCCACCAACAGTGAATAAGCATTCCTAACTCTCCACATCCTCTACAACACTTAGTTTTCTGACTCTTTAATAGCACTCAGTCTATTGGATGTGAAATGATATCTCATAGTTTTGATTTGCATTTCCCTAATCACTAGTGATGTTGAACATTTTTTCACGTATCTATTTCTTCATTGGATGGTTGTCTTTTCAAGTCTTTTGCCTGTTTTTAATAGGATACTTTGTCTTTATATTGTTGATTTGTATGATCTCCTTATAGATCATGGATATTAAACCTTTCTCAGATACGTGATTGCCAAATATTTTCTACCATTGAGTTGGCTGCCTTTTCACCCTTCAGACTAAATCCTGTGAGGTGCAAGTGTTTAATTTTGATGAAGTCCCATTTATCTATTTTTCTTTTTTGTTGCTCATGCTTTGGGTGTAACGTTTAAGAAACTAAGGCCTACCACAAGATCTTGAAGATCTTTTCCTACATTTTCTTCTAGGAGTTTTATGGTTGTTGTGTTTATATTTAAGTCCTTGATTCATTTTGAGATAATTTTTGTATAAGGTGTTAGATAGGGTCCTCTTTCTTTCATTTGGATATGGCTATCCAGTTCTCCCAGCACTATTTGTTGAACAGACTGTTTTGATTCAGCCTTGTGGGCTTAACAGCCTTGTCAAAAATTGCTTGACTGTAGATGTGAGGGTCAATTTCTGAGTTCTCAATTTGGTTCCATTGGTCAATCTGTCTGTCCTTATGCCAGTACCATGCTGTTTTCACCACTGAAGCTAGGTAATATGCTTTAAAATCAGAAAATAAGAGTCCTCCAACTTCTTTCCTCTTTCTTAAGACATTTTTTGCTATTCAAGGTCCGTTACCTTTCCAAATAAAATTGATTACTGGCTTTTTGATTTCTGCAAAAAAGGCTGTTGGGATTTTTATTGGGATTGTGTTGAATTCGTAAATAAGTTTTGGTAGAACTGATGTCTTAACGATATTTCATCTTCCAATCCATGAACACAGAATGTCCTTCCATTTATTTAAGTCTTCTTCAGTTTCTTTTAGCAATGTTTTGTAGGTTTCTGAATACAGGTCCTTTATATCCTTGGTTAAGTTTATTCCTAAATATTTTATTGTTTTTGTCGCTATTATAAAATGTATTTTTTCTGATTTCTGCCTCAGATTGCAAATCAGTAGTGTATAGTAATGCTACTGATTTTTGTGCATTAACCTTGTATACTGCCATTTTGCTGAAGTCATTTATTAATTCTACTAGCTTTGTTGTGGACTTTTCAGGATTTTCTAGATATAGGATCATATCATCAGTGAATAGTGAAAGTTTTACTTCTTCCTTTCCTATTTGGGTGCCTTTTAATTCTTTGTCAAGCCTAATTGCTCTAGCTAGACCTTCTAGTACAATATTGAATCACAATATTGTATCACAATATTGCCCACAGTGGTGACAGTGGACATCCCTGTCTTGTTCCTGATCTCAGCGGGAAAGCTTTCAGTCTTTCACCATTGAGTACAATACTAGCTGTAGGTTTTTCATATACGCATGCACTTTACCATATTGAGAAAGTGTCCTTCTATTAGGTTGGTGCAAATGTAATTGCAGTTTTGCATTGTTAAAATTTGCCATTTGATATTGGAATACATTCTTAAATGAATGTAGTTATGCTATACATCAATTTAATGTGCATTTCTTGCTCTCTTTTTGTGCTAATGACATTATTTGCTGTTTGTATTTATTTTAGACTATGGAAATGATGCAAGACAAAAAGCAAATTTGAATGATTTTATTTGAGTTCAAAATGGGTCTCAAAGCAGTGGAGACAACTTGCAACATCAACAACACATTTGGCCAGGAGCTGCTAACGAACATACAGTGCAGTCATAGTTCAAGAAGTTTTGCAAAGGAGATGACCTGAGCCTTGAAGATGAGGAGTGTAGTGGCCAGCCATCAGAAGTTGACAACAACCAGCTGAGAGCAATTTGAGCAAAGTTGTTGAGCCTCTTACAACTACACAAGTAGTTGCCAAAGATCTCAACATAGACCATTCTATGGTCATTTGGCATTTGAAGCAAATTGGAAAGGTGAAAAAGCTTGATAAGTGGGTGCCTAATGAGCTGAATGAACATAAAAAAAATTATCATTTTGAAGTGCATCTTCTATGCCACAACAATGAACAATTTCTTGATAGGATTGTGATGTGCGATAAAAGGTGGATTCTAAATGACAACCGGTGATGATCAGCTCAGTGGTTGGACCAAGATGAGGCTCCAAAGCACTTCCCAAAGCCAAACTTGCACCAAAAAAAGGTCATGGCCACTGTTTTGGGGTCTGCTGCTGGTGTGATCCACTAAAACTTTCAGAATCCCAGTGAAACCATTATGTTTGAGAAGTCTGCTCAGCAAATTGATGAGGTGCACTGAAAACTGCAATGCCTGCATCTGGAATTGGTCAACAGAAAGGGCCCAATTCTTCTCAATGACAACACCACATCACACAACCAATGCTTCAAAAGTTGAACAAATTGTGCTACAAAGTTTTACCTCATCTGCCATGTTCACCTGACCTCTTGCCAATTGACTACCACTTTTTCAAGCATCTCAACAAGTTTTTGAAGGGAAAACACTTCCACAACCAGCAGGATGCAGAAAATGCTTTTCAAGAGTTTGCTGAAGCCCAAAGCATGGGTTTTTACACTACAAGAATAAACAAACTTATTTCTCATTTCCAAAATTGTGTTGATTGTAATGGTTCCTATTTTGATTAATAAAGATGTGTATGAGCCTGGTTATAATGATTTAAAATTCATGGTCTGAAGCCACAATAACTTTACCCCCCACCTAATATTCCTATCTTTTGGAGTGTTTTTATCAAGAAAGTGCTGTACTTTGTCAAATGCCTTTTCTGCATCAATCGAGAGGATCATGTGGTTTTCCTTCTTCAATTTATCAATGTGGTTTATTACATTAACTGATTTTCTTGTGTTGAAAAGAAACTCTTGCGTACCTGGAATAAAACCCACTTGATCATGGTGTATAATTCTTTTAATGTGCTTTTGGATTCTGTTTGCAAGTATTTTGTTGAGGATTTTTGCATCTATATTCATTAGAGATATCGGTCTGTAGCTTTCTTTTTTTCTAGTATCTTTATCTGGTTTTGGTATTAGGGTGATGTTGGCATCATAGAATGAATTTGGTATCATTCTTTCCTAATCAATTTTTTGGAAGAGCTTGAGCAAGATCAGTTTTAGTTTATCTTTGAATGATTGGTAGAACTCACCTATGAAGCCATCTGGTCCTGGGCTTTTCATCTTTGGGAGGTTTTTGATGATTGTTTCAATATCTTCACTTGTGATTGGTTTTTGGAGGTCTTCTAATTCTTCTAAAGTCAGTATAGGGAAGTGGATTTGGCTCAAGTGGTTGGGCTCCCGTTTACCATATGGGAGGTCCCAGGTTCAATTCCCAGGCAGTTCATGTTTTTCCAGGAATTTGTCCATCTCATCTACATTTTCTAGTTTTTTGGCATACAATTATTCATAATATCCTCTTATGTTATCTCTTATTTCTATAGGGTCAGTGATAATGTCCCCCCTCTCGTTTCTGATTTTATTTATTTGTGTCTTCTTTCTTTTTTCTTTGTCAGTCTAGCTAAGGGTTTGTCAATTTTGCTGATCCTCTCAAAGAACCAACTTTTGGTTTTGTTGATTCTATTATTTTTTGTTCTCAATTTCATTGATTTCTGCCCTGATCTTTACTATTTCTTTCTTTTGGCTTGGTTTGGGATTAGTTTGCTAATTTTTTCCAGTTCTTCCAGGTATGCAGCTACATCTTCAATTTAGCTCTTCCTTCTTTTTTCATGTAAGCATTGAGGGCTATAAATTTCCCTCTCATCACTGCCTTTGTGGTGTCTCATAGATTTTGATATGTTGTGCCCTCATTTCTTTTGTCTCAAGATATTTGATGAATTCTCTTGCAATTTCTGCATTGACCCACTGGTTGTTTAAGAGTGTGTTGTTTAATCTCCATATATTTATGAATTTCCCCCTTTTCTTTCCATTATTGATTTCCAGTTTCATCCCGTTATTACCAGAAAATTTTCAATCTTTTCTAAATTTATTGAGACTTGTCTTGTAACCAATATATGGTCCATCTTGGAGAAGGATCCATAAGCTCTTGAGAAGAATGTATATCCTGCTGTTTTGGGGTACAAGGCTATATAGATGTCTGTTAGGTCTAGGTCATTTGTCATATTATTCAATTTCTCTGTTTCTTTATTAATCCTCTGTCCAGATATTCTATCCAATACTGAGAGTGATGTACTGAAGTCTCCAACTATTATTGTAGAGACATCTATTTCGCCCCTCAGATTTGCCAGTGTGTGCCTCATGCATCTTGGAGCACTAAGGTTAGGTGCATAAATATTTAGAATAGTTATTTCTTCTTGTTGAATTGTCCCTTTTATTAATATATTATGAACTTCTTCATTCCTTATAACAGTTTTGCATTTAAAATCTATTTTGTCTGATATTAGAATTGCTACTCCAGCTTTTTTTCAGTTACTATTTGCATGGAATATTTTTTTCCAACCTTGCACTTTAGCCTGGTTGTGTCCTTATATCTGAGGTGAGTCTCCTGTAGATAAAATATAGATGGGTTATATTTTTTAATCGATTCTATTAGTCTGTGTCTTTTGATTGGGAATTCAAGCCATTAACGTTCAAGATATAACTGTAAAGTCATTAGTTACTTCATCCATTTTGACCTTTGGCTTTCAGTTCTCATATCATAGTATAGTCTGTTTTTTTTTTTTACCCTTTCAAATATCCTTCATTTTTACACTCTTCTCCAAGTTTCTCATCCTTGTTTTTTCCTTTAAGGCTGCAGCACTCCCTTTAGTATCTCTTGTAATTGTGGTCTTTTGGTAACATATTCCATCAGTTTTTGTTTGTGAAGACTTTGAACTCACCCTCATTTCTGAAGGACAGCTTTGCCAGATACAGAATTCTTGGCTGGCAGTTTTTCTCTTTCAATACCTTGATTACATCATACCACTTTCTTCTCTCCTCCATGGTTTCTGATGAGAGGTTGGCATTTAATCTTATTGAGTTTCCCTTCTATGTGATGCTTTGCTTTTCTCTTGCTGCTTTCAAAATCTTCTCTTTATCTCTGATATTTGTCATTCTGAATAGTAGGTGTCTTGGGGTAGGTCTATTCATGTTTATTCTGTTTGGGGTGTGTTGTCCTCCTAGGACATTGATATTTATGCCTTTCATAAGGGTAGGGAAGTTTTCAGTCAATATTTCCTCAAATATTCTTTCTGCTCCTTTTCCATTCTCTTCTCCTTCTGTGACACCGATAGTACCTAAGTTTTTGCATTTCACATTGTCATTCAATTCCCTGACACCCTATTCCATTTTTTCCATTCTCTTCTCTTTCTGTTCCCCTGTCTTTTCCAGTTCAGATGTTCTGTTTTCAAAATCACTAATTCTGTCTCCAAGCATTTCAAATCTGCTCTTATGTGCCTCTAAAGTATCTTTAATCTCATCCATCATAGTCTTTCAGTAATATAAGTTCAGTTACTTTTCTCTGCAGTCTTTCAAATTGTTCTTTATGTTCACCTAGTGTCTTCTGAATACCTCTTTAATCACATTTTATTCCAATTCTTTAAATGTTTTAGGAGAGTTGTGTAATTATCATTGATTTTCTCAAATCCTGAATCTCTACAAGATATTTGGTTTGTTCCTTTGGCTGGCCCATCTCTTCCTATCTCCTAGTATGGCTCATAATTTTTGCAATGTCTAGGCATCTGATATGTTGGTGAATTTACTTTGATGGCCAATTTCTCACTCTTGCCTATTGTTATTATTTTTTCATAACTCTTTGTTATTTGGTTCAACTTATCCTAAGTCTTTAAAATTGCCCAGCTTAAGTTATCAAAAACCATGCCCAGGACTTGCTAATGGGGTGCAGACTTTCTCCCAGGGGTTGGTTAAAGGGAATTCTAAAAGCATTTTCTGTCCATGTAATTTCCAGACCGGCCAGCAGAAGATGCTTGTTGGCGCACATTTACACTGAGGAGTATCTATCTTGGTATTCCTTTGTTTTTGTCTGACCACAGGTGAGAATCAAAGTGGGCTTGGCTGACTGAATTCACCTCCTTTTCCCTTGTAATAGCTGGCATGGAGGAAGATGTCTGGTCTCCTCCCAGTCAGCTTCAATGCACCACAGGTTTTACCGCCTTGGAGTATCTCCGGGGTGGAGGCGGAAAGCCCTTCCTGGTGGCGAGGTTTAGTAACTCATGGTCTGGAGTTTCAGCTTCTTAGTCTTTCTGTCCCTCAACCTCCTGGGAGTTGTGAAGCGCTGTCCTGGTTTGCTGACTGCGAAAGCAGGTCCCTCTGGCAGCTTTAGACTTTTTCTCTGTAGTTTCTGTGAGAATACTAAGCCTTATCTGCTAACTGATGCCATGTTCCCACAATTCCAGTCTTAGATTACCTTTTGTTATAACACATTTTGAATCACTTTTCATATCCTTTTGAGCAGATTTTTAAAATATTTTCTTTATTGTTTTCATGGGGCTTACATTAAGCACCCCAAATCTATTATGATTTAATTTGTATTGACACTGACTTAACTTCATAGCCACTTCATAGCCTACACACACTCTGTTCTTATAATGCTCTGCCAAATTTACAATGAGATACCACTTCATGCCCACAAGGATAGTTATTATTTAAAAAGTGGAAAGTACCAAGTGTTGGATAGGTTGCCAAGAAATTAGAACTCTAGTGCATTGTTAGTGTGAATGTAAAATGATGTAGCAACTGTAGAAGGCAGTTCTTCAAAAAGTTAAATATATAATTTCTTGACAATTCAACTTCTAGGTAAATACCCAAAAGAAAGTGAGAACATAGTCTCAGGTACTTGTAGATCAATGTTCATAGCATTATTATTCATAAGCATCAAAAGTGTAACCAGCCCAAGTTTCCATCAACAAATGAATGGATAAACAAAATGTGGTACATACACACAGTGGACTATCATTTGGCCTTAAAAGAATGAAGTTCTGAGACATCCTGCAACATGGATGGACCTTGAAAACATTATGCTGACTGAAATAAGCAAGGCACATAAGGGTAAAAAATGGTATGATATCACTTTAAATGAGAAACTCACAAAGACATACAGTGGATTAGAGGTTGCCAGGGGATACGATGAGGAGTAAAGGGGGGTGTGTTTGTGTGATGTGTATAAATGTTGGTAAATAAAAATTAATTTTAAAAATTTAAAAATTAATGTAAGCAATCTGATTTAATAGAAAATATATGTGGATTAAGAGCATGATGTATCGATTCAACGACTTAAGTTTGGTTTTTGACTGTGCCTCATTGCCTCATTAAATATAATCTAATTTCTTAAGCTAGCTGAAGCTGCCTTATAAAATTCTTTTTAACAGACTTTATTTTTAATGCAGTACTCAGCTTACAGACAAATTGTGCATTAAGTTCAGAGGGTTTCCATATACTCTATCTCCCCATTTGCACAGTTTCTCTAATTACTAATATGTTATGTTACTGTGGTACATTTGTTAAATTGTTGAACCAATATTAATATATTATTATTTACTAAAGTTCTTATTTTACATTATGGTTCCATCTTTGTGTTGTATAGTTCCATGGATTTTGAAAAATGTTTAATGACATATATCCACATTTATAATACCATTACAATATCATACAGAGTAGATTCACTGCTGTAAATATGGCCTGTGCTTTACCTATTCATCCTCCCCCATCCCAAAACCATTGATATTTTCACTGTCTATATAGTTTTGCCTTTTCCAGAATTTCATATAGTTGAAATCGTATAGACTGGCTTTCACTGAGCAATATCCGTTTAAGTGTCCTTAATGTCTTTTTGTAGCTTGATAGCTCATTTCTTTTTATTGTTGAACAATACTCAGTTGCATGAATGTACCACAGTGTGTTTATCCATTCACCTATTGAAGGGCATATTGGTTATTTCATATTTTGGCAATAATGAATAAAGCCGCTATTAACATTCATGTGCAGGCTTTTGTGTAGACTTTAGTTTTCAACTCTTTTGAGTGAATACCTAGGAGGGCATTTGCTGGATTGTATGGTAAGTTTATGTCTATCTTTTTTTAAAAGTGCAATACTGTCTTCCAAAGTTATTGTACCATTTTGCATTCCACCTCAATTAATGTAAGCTCCTGTATTTCCACATTTTCTCCAGCATTTGGTGTTTTTACTGGTTCATATTTTGGCTATTCACATAGGTATATAGTGATATCTCACTGTTTATTTTATTTGTAACTTCTTCATGTTTTATGATGACGCCGACCATCTTTTCATATACTTTTTCTATCTGTATATCTTCTTTGGTAAGGTGTCTGTTTAGATCTTTTGCCCATTTTATAATTGAGTTTTTTGTTTTCTTATTGTTGAGTTTTAATAGTCTTTGCCAATACTACACTCTGTTGATCACTATAGCTTTATAGTAAGTCATGAAATTGGGTCATGTTAGTAATCTTTATTCTTCTTCAGTATTCTGCGGACAATTTTTGGACTTGTGCCTTTCTTTATAACCATTAGAATCAAATTTTCGATATCTAAAATATAAATAGCTGGGATTTTTATTTTGATTATCTTTTTTTTTTACATTCCTACGTGTTTTTAAAAATTATATTCAAGTAATAGATACGCCACCAAACATTTTTCCCTCTTAACTACATTCACATATATAATTCAGGTCAGTTAATTATATTCACAATGCTGTGTTACCACCACCACTAAACATTACCAAGATTTTCCATCACCCCAAACAAAAACTCTACACCACTACCCATTTCCTAACCCCACATCTACCCCTGGTAACCTTTATTAAAGTTTATGAATTTCCTTTTACAAATTATTTGATACCAGTGTATCAATATTTACCCTTTTGTCTGGCTTATTTCACTCAACATTACGTCATCAAAGGTCATTCATGTCACATGTATCAGAAGTTCATTCTTTTTTAGAACTGAATAATATTCCATTATGTGAATATGCCACATTTTCTTTATCCACTCATTGGTAGATGGAGAGTTGGGTTGCTTCCATCTTTTGGCAATTGTGAATAATGCCGCTATGGACACAAGTGTCCAAATATCTTCTGGAGTCTGCTTTCCATTCTTTTGGGTAAACGCCTAGAAGTAGGATTGCCAGATCATATACTTAACTTTCTGAGGAACCACCAAACTGTTCTCCACAGCACAAGTGTTCCTATTTATCCACATCTTCTCCATCACTGGTAATTTTCCATTTTTTTTACTTGGTGTGAAAGGGTATCTCATGAGGTTAGTGACCATGAGCATCTTTTCATGTACTTTTTTCACCATTTGCAAATCTGCTTTGTAGAGATGTCCATTTAAAGTCTTTACCCTATTTTTAAATTGAATTGTCTTTTTGCAGTTGATTTAAAGATTTCTATATAAATTCTGGATAGTAAACCCTTATCAGATATGTGGTTTTGGAATTTTTTTTACCATTCTATAGGTTGTCTTTTTACTTTCATGATGTTAATGAATAAATGTGTTTAATTTCATCTATTTTTTCTTTTGTCAATTGTGCTTTGAATATAAAGTCTAAGAAACCATTTCCTAACAACACAAGGTCCTGAAGATACTTCCCTACACTTTCTTCTAGGAGTTTTAAAGTCCTGGTTCTTATATTTAGGCCTGTCATCTATTCTGAGTTATTTTTTTATAAATTGTTTGAGGTAAATATCCATCATAATTCTTTTGCATATGGATATCCAGGCTTCCCAGCACCATTTATTGAAGAGAACATTCTTTAACTGTTGAGTTGCCTTGACCTCCATGTCAAAAATCAGTTGGTTGGAGTTCTGGGAATGTGGTGTCAGAGTGGGTGGTCAGGGCTCAACTCTCTCACAAAAACAACAGAGAAAGGACCAAAAGCTGTCCAAGGAACCTGCTTTGAGGGTCAGCAGACCAAGGCAGTACTACACAACTCACAGGAGGGCAAGGGACAGAGAGAAAAAAAACCTGAAACAACAAACATGAGTTACCAAACCCCCATGGTGGCCAGAATGGGCTCCCCTCCTCCACTCCCAAGATATTAAGCTGGGGTAAAACCCCAGATTCACTGCAGCAGACTAAGAGGGGAACAGATGTCTTCCTCCCTGTCAGCTGTTATGAGGAAAAAGGGAGGGGGAGTCAATGCACTTCTCTTCAGTGAATTTGGCCAGCAGGGCCCACTTTGAATCTTAGCTATGGCCCATCCAAACCCCAGGAGAGCAGAGTTTGAAAGAAACCCTCTGTGGAAAGGTGTGCCAATAAGTACCACCTGGAAATTCCATGGATTAAAACTGACTTTGGGTTTCTCTGTACCCTATATCTCAGGAGAAAATCTGTGCCCCATTAGTGAGTCACTGGCCCAATTTTGAAAACTTAAGCTGGTTAATTTTGAAGAATTAGAATAAGTTTAACCAAATATCAAAGAAGAGCTGTGAAAAAAATAGGCAAGCGAGAGAAATTGGCCATCAGAATAAATACACTAACATATTCAGATGCCCATACATCAGTAAAAAATTACAAGCAATACTAGGAAACAGAAAGAGATGGTCCAGTCAAAGAAACAAATAAAATATCCTGACAATTTAAGACAATTAATCAGTGACAATCACACAACTCTCTTAAATCAATTAAAATTGAAAGAAAATATAATTAAAGAGATAAAAGATATTAAGAAGACACTGGGTGAGCATAAAGAATGATTTGAAAGTCTGCAAAGAAAAGTAAGAGATCTTATGGGAATGAAAGACATGAAGGATGAGATTAAAAATACATTAGAGGCACATAAGAGCAGATTTGAATTGCTCAAAGACAGAATTAGTGATTTCAAAGACAGAACATCTTCAACTAAGTGATTATACTAAATACAATTAATTGTACACTTTGGATGGATTTATGATTTATTACCATGTATCAATAAAACTGATTTCTTAAAAATTTTTTAAATCAATTGGCCATAGATGTAAGGGTCTATTTCTGACCTCTCAAATCAATTCCACTGGTTTATAAGTCTGTCTGTGCCAGTATCATGCTGTTTTGACCACTATAGCTTTTTAGGAAGTTTTCAAATCAGGAAATGTGATTGCACCAGCTTGCTCATCTTTTTAAAAACAAAAATCAACTCAAAGTGAATCAAAGATCTAAATATAAGAGCCAAGACCATAAAGACCTTGGAAGATAATGTAGGAATGCATTTACAGGAACTTGTAATAGGAAATGGTTTCCTGAACTTCATACCCAAGCACAAGCAGTGAAAGAAAAAATAGATAAATGAGATCTCCTCAAAATTAAAACTTTTGCACTTCAAAGGACATTATCAAGAAAGTAAGGCAACCTACCCAATGGGAGAAAATATTTGGCAACCATATATCTCATAGATCCTAATATCCAGCATATATAAAGAAATTCTACACCTCAAAAATAAAAAGACAAACAACCCATTTAAAAAATGGACAAGTGACTTGAAAAGACACTTCTCCAAGAAAGAAATACAAATGGCTAAAAAGCACATGAAAAGATGCTCAACACCACTAGCTATTAGGTAATGCAAATCAAATGAGATACCATCTTATACCCATTACACTGGTGGCTATTAAAAACACAGAGGACTATAAGTGTTGGAGAGGATATGGAGGAAAGGGAATGCTCATCCACTGCTGGTGGGAATGTAGAATGGTCCAGCCATTGTGGGAGACACTTTGGCAGCTCCTCAAAAAAATAGCTATAGAACTTCCATATGATCCAGCAATTCCACTGCTGGGTATATACCCAGAAGAATTGACAGCAAAGACACAAACAGATATATGCACACCAAGGTTCATAGCGGCAATATTCACTATTGTCAAAATCTGGAATCAATCCAAATGCCCATCAACAGATGAATGAATAAACAAAATGTGGTACATACATACAATGGAATATTACTCAGCTGTAAGAAGGAATACAGTGCTAACACATGGGATAACACGGATGAATCTTGAGGACCTTATGTTGAGTGAAGCAAGCCAGGCATGGAAGGATGAACATTACATGACCTCACTGATGTTAATTAAGCAAATTGAACAGACTCAGAGAGCTATTGCCTGGAAGATAGGTTTACAGGAAATAGAAAGGGGGAAGGTTGTGAGCCAACGCCCATAGAGACGTAATCTATGGTAAGGTGAAAATGTGTAGTTGTGCATTTGAAGGGATATGACAGGAGGGTAGTGATATTATGGAATTGGGTGGTGCAGGTTTGACAGGTGGGTAGATTGGAGAGGGTGGGTTGGAAGGTCCAGGGAACTGGGGGGAGTGTTGGGAGAGGGACCAGGCAAACACTGGGGATTCGCAGGTATGTGGTTGAAAGTACAAAGTTGGGAATGCTTTTATGGCAATATGAGAAAGAAGGGTTACTGATTTAGGCTGTTGGAAATGGGGCATTCAGGACAGGGAGCACCTAAAGCAGGCTTCTAGGGAGTGTGTGAGTGATCATTTTTGTCATAATGTGTTGTATCAGTGGATGGAGACCAACATAATAAGTGGAAGGAGTTGGAATCCCATCCTGGGGAGGACCGATTTGTTTACAAACAGAGGGATGGGAATCTCTTGAGAGTCCCTAATAGGGGAGGACAAACCAGTGTGTCAAGACCTCAGTGTTGTTGCAAATAACTATGAATCTTGTCATCCGAGGAGTGAAGCCAGGCAGTTGCTGTGAGCCCCAAGGGGAGGGGAAGGGAGGAATAGAATAGATCAAACAGGGGGTATTTAGTGGGCAATGGAAGTGTTCTACATGATCTTTCAATGATGGACCCAGGCCATGTTAAATATCATCAAAATTTATAAAAGTGTACAGTCTAAAATGTAAACCATAATGTAAACCATTGACCATGGTTAGTAGCTATGTTTCACTATTTGTGTATCAGTTGTAACAAAGGTACCATCCACATATAAAAGGTATTAATATGGGAAGGGGGAAAGGGGGAGGATGTTGGGTATATGAGATTCCTCTGTATTCTATATGTGACTTTACTGTGACCTAAAACTTCTTTGAAAACAAAATGAAAAAAAGTAAGACTCGGGAATAAATGGGAGAAAATGTCACTGTACTTACAGGACACCAGATATTGCAGTGATGAAAGGCAAAATGTCAGAAACATTTTTTTTAAGTATTTTTAATATCCCAATCTTTTCATTTTATTCTTTAGTTTTCTTACATTTTTATTTATTTTATTTCTTATATTTAAACTTATCATTGTTGTTTCATTTTCCTATTAACTGCATTTGGCTGTTTTAATGGCTTCATTTTGGGGGAGGCTTTGGATCATGGAGGGGTTGTGGCTGGAGCAGGGGAGGATCATTGGTATGGGTGTTGGAGTTGGGGGATGCATGGGAGGGGGTTCACCTGGGCATACATATAGGGTATATGGATATGTATGGATGTTGGCGGGGCATTGTTGCGGTGGGTGGAGACTCACGCAATAGCCGGGACAGTGTTGAGTTCCCATCCTGGAGAGGTCTGCAACATTCTCTAGTGGAGCAGCGACAGTCCCCAAGTGCAGGGGCAGTGACTGCTGGAGGTGGGTGATCCCTTGATGGGCTCGTGAGACTTTGCTCTTGAGGTTGAAACTTGGCCTAGTGTTGTGTGGTACCTGGGAGTTGCCTCCTGAGAGCCTCATTGTTGCTCAGGGTGGCCTCACTTTGGGCCAAGCTCAGCATGTGGATTCATTGCCTTCCCTCTAGCATGGGGCATGACTCCCAGAGATGGGCCTCCTTGGCACCGAGGAATTGCTGCCAGGCACCGACTGGCAATGCAGCTGGAAAATGACCTCAAATAAAAGGGGAAAATGTAAAAACAGGTGAGTATGTATGGCTAAGAGACTTCATGGTGGGTCGGGAGGTCATCCCAGAGGTAACGCTTGTGCACATCTCGGCAGGATCTCATGGACTACCAGAGTGGATACTGCCCCAAATGGCGGGTCTCCCAAGGGCTCTGGAAACACCCAGGTTCTATGGTCAGGGAGGATAGCTCCAGAGTTTGGTATCTTGCCAGGGGGCCCTACTTTAGAGTTGTACTCCTGAGAGTGACAGAGTTGGACTCAGTTGTGGCTTCCCTACACTTGGCTCATCTGTCCCTTCTATTTAAACCTATAATTGGTGCTGGAGTTTGTAGGTGTATATCCATAAACTAGAATCTTTGGGCTGTCCATGGGCCAGCTGGGCCCAGAATTTGGCGGAGTTGCAGCACCTACTCTCCAGTTCATTGGAATTGCCCAGGTAAACTAACAAGGAATTAAGGATTGACAACCCATCATACCAAGGAGATGAGAGAGCCTAAAATGGCAAGAAAGAGAGTCCCATCCATTGGCTGTATTGGATCAAGGCTTCCTCTCATTTGGAGGTGGACTGGACATCACCACCCCAGAGTGCTGGGGAGTGCTCTGTGGACTAGAGTGGACTTACTTGTATTCTACTAGACAAATTGTGATTCTAGCATTGGAAGAAATTACAACATTGATGTGGAAGCAGTGACCACTGGAGGCGCTGGGGGCAAGGAGAAAGAAAAACACTTGTAATATGGGGGCTTTTTCAGGGCTTGGGAATCATCCTGAGTGACACTGCAACTGGTATTCTACTATAGACTTGTTGTGCCTCTAGCAATGGAAGAGATTATATCATTGATGTGGAGACGGTGGCCACTTGGGGTGCTGGGGCCAGGGAGGGTAAAAAGGAGGTGTAATATGGGGGCATTTTCTGGACTTGGAATTGACCTGAGTGACATTGCAATGACTGATACAGGCCATTACATATCCTGCCATAACCTGCAGGGTTAAGTGGGAGAGAGTGTAAACTACAATGTAGACTATGGTCCATGCTTAGTGGCAACGCTCCAAAATGTGTTTGCCATTTGAAATGAATGAACCACACTAATGAAAGATGTTGTTAATGTGGGGGAAACTGGAAGGTCTGGGGACTGGGGCATATGGGAATCCCTTATATTTTTTTATGTAACATTTTATGTAATCTAAATATCTTTTAAAAATATATTAAAAATACATTTAATTTTGTGGCCATTCAGGGCCTCTTACTTTTCCATATAAAAGTAAGATTGGCTTTTCCACTTTTGCAAAGAATGCAACAGAACATTGATTGGGATTTGAATAAACCTGTAAATCACACTGGCTAGAATTGATTGCTTAACTATATTTACTATTGAATCCATAAGCCTATAAAGTCCTTCCATTTATTTAGCTCTTTTTGATTTCTTTTTAGTAATATTTTGTAGTTTTCCACATATGAGCCCTTTGCATCTCAGTTAAATTTATTCCTAGGTATTTGATTCTTTTAGTTGCTATTGCAAATGGAATTTTTAAAAAAATTTCTCTTCAGATTGTTCATTAATAGTGTATAGAAACAAGAGTGATAGTTGCACATTGATCTTGTAACTTGCCATGTTGCTAAATTCATTTATTACCTCTAATAGCTTTGTTGTAGTTTTGGGGATATAATCCATATAAATCATGTCATCTGCAAAAGGGAAAAGTTTTACTTCTTCCTTTCCAATTTGTATGCCTTTTATTTCTTTTCCTTGCCTAATTTTTCTGGGTTAAATTTTAACATCCTAAATATATGACAATCATATTTAGTTTGATACCATCTTGAATTCAAGAGCATACAGGTACCCTGTTCCTAACCCTACCCACTCTCCATTTTTCATATTTGTTACAAATTACATCTTTGTATATTGTATGCCCAAAAGCAAATACTTATCATTACTTTGTATGGATTTTCACTTCAGTACCTGTAGGAATTCAGAAGTGGAGTTGCATACCAAAAAATATAATACAATAGTACTGGCATTTATAATTATCCATATGTGTACTTTACTGAAAGTCTTTATTTATGACATTTTTTCACTTCTTTAAAAATAAATTTTTATTACAGAAGTTGTAGACTTATAAAACAACCATGCACATGTGTAGAATTCCCATACAACAACCCTTCACCACATCACACTGTTGTAGAACATTTGTTACAGATTATGAAATAATATCATCAGACTATTACCACTAACAATGGTCCAAAGGGTACATTTGGCATATTTTTCCATACCCCACTATAAACACAGTACATCTTTGGTGCTGATGCAAGAATATTACAGTATTGCTGTTAAATATTGCCCATAAGCTACATTAATTGTATTTTCCCCACACTTCTCGATATTCCCACCACACTGCAATGGTGATATACATCTGTTCCAGTTCACAAAAGGACATTCTTGCATTTGTACTACTCACCGCAATTCTCATCCACTTTTGGGTTCACTGTGATATTCAGTTCCTAGATTATTCTCTAGCTTTCTTTCAATTGATATTTACATCGCTAGACTACCCTTTACAGCCACAATCCCCTTTATAAACCAGATGCTACTCACTACAATGTGTTACTATCAGCTCTATCCACTTCCACACATTTATAGTCAAATTAATTAAACTTCTAGTACATTAAGCATCAGTACTCCTTCACAGCCCTCCTCTTATCTCCTAGTAGCCGATATTCTAGGTTTTAATACCATTTGTTTATTCTTCATATTTATTTCATATAAATGAGACCAAACAGTTTTTGTCCTTTTGTGCCTGGCTTATTTCACTTAGCATAATGTCTTCAAGATTCATCCATGTAATCATGTGTGTCCCAATTTCATCTCTTCTTACAGCAGCATAGTATTCCATTATTTGAATATATCACATTTTGTTTATGCATTCATTGGTTGATACACAATTGGTTTATTTCCATCTTTTGGCAATTGTGAACAATGCTGTTGTGAATATTGGTGTGCAGATGTCTGTTCATTTCACAGCTTTCAGTTCTTCTAATTCCTAGTAGAGGAACTGCTGGATCATATGGTAGTTCTGTATTTAGCTTCCTGAGGAAACATCAAACTGTCTTCGACAGAGGCTGCACCATTTTAGAAAACCACCAGCAGTGAAGGAGTGGTCCTATTTCTCCACATGCTGTCCAGCACTTTCTGTTTTCTGCTTTTTAAATAATGGTCATTCTATGCAGTGTGAGATGATATCTCATTGTCATTTTGATTTGCATTTCCCTACTAGTTAGTGATAGTGAGCAGTTTTTTTATGTGATTTTTGGCCACTTGTATTTCCTCTTTGGAGAATTATCTATTTAAGTATTTTTGCCCATTTGTAATTGGATTGCTCACTCTTTTATCGCTGAGTTATATGATCTCTTTATATAGAATGGAAATCAAACCGTTATCTGATATGTGTTTTCCAAATATTTTCTGCTATTGAGTGGGCTGCCTTTTCATCTTCTTGACAAATTCCTTTAAATCGCAAAAGTGTTTAAGTTTGGGAGGTCCTATTTATCCATGTTTTCTTTCATTGCTTGTGCTTTTGGTGTAAGTTTTAAAATCCACCACCTACCACCAGGTCTTGAAGATGTTTTCCTACTTTTTCTAGGGGCTTTAAGGTTCTAGCTTTTATATTTAGGTCTTTGATCCATTTTGAGTTAATTTTTGTATAAGGTATGAGATAGGGGTCCTCTTTCTTTCTTTTGGCTATGGATATCCAATTCTCCCAGCACCATTTGTTAAAGAGAATGTTCTACCCAGCTGGGTCGGTTTGACAGGCTTCTCAAAATTCACTTGACCATAGATGTGAGGGTCTATGTCTGAACCATCAATTCAGTTCCATAGGTCTATGTGTTTATCTTTATGCCATTACCATGCTGTTTTTTTACCATTGTAGCTAGGTAATATGATTTAAAGTCTGGAAGTGAAAGTCCTCCAACTTCACTTTTCCCTTTTAAGATGGTTCTGGCTATTCAGGGCCCCTTACCCTTCCAAATAAATTGGATAATTGTGTTTTCCATTTGTTTAAAAATGCTGGTGGAATTTTTCCAGGATTTCATTGAATTTGTATATCATTTTGGATAGAATTGAAATCTTAATGATATTTCATCTTCCAATCTATGAGCATAAAATATTCTTCTAGTTATCTAAGTCTTTTAAAATTTCTTTTAGCAATGCATTGCAGTTTATGCATACAATTGCTTTATGTCCTTGGTTAAGTTTATTCCTAAATATTTGATTCTTTTAGTCGCTATTGTAAATGAATTTTTTCCCTGACTTTCATCTCAGATTGAGCATTACTTCTGTCTAGAAACAACACTGATTTATGTGTATTGATATTGTATCCTGACACTCTACTGAAATTGTTTATTAGCTCTAGCAGCTTTGTTGTAGGTTTCTTTGGACTTTTGAGGTATGGGATCATATCATTTGCAAATAGCTATTTTTACTTCTTCCTTTCCAATTTGGATGCCTTTTATTCTTTTTCTTTCCTGATTATTCCATCTAGAACCTCTAGCACTATATTGAACAAGAGTGGTGACACTGAGCATCCTTGTTTCTGATGTCAATGGAAACACTTTCAGTCTTTCAACATTGAGTACAATGTTAGCTGTGGTTTTTCATATATGACATTTATTACGTTGAGAAAGTTTCCTTTAATTACTCTCTTTTTTAGTATTTTTATCAACAAAAGATGCTATATTTTGTCAAATGCCTTTTATGTGTTAATTGATAGGATCATGTGATTTTTCTTCTTTATTAATGTGGTGTATTATGCTGATTGATTTTCTTGTGTTGAATCACGCCTGCATGCCTGGTATAAAACCCACTTGATCATGATGAATAATTCTTTTAATGTGTTGTTTGATTCAATTAGCAAGCCTTTTGTTGAGGATTTTTGTATCTGTATTCACTAGGGAAATGTGTCTGTAACTTTATTTTGTCATTTTATCTTCACCTGGATTTGGTATTAGGGTGATATTGGCTTCATAGAATGAGTTTGGTAGCATTCCTTCATGTTCAATTTTTTGGAAGAGCTTGAGTAAGATTGGTATTACATCTTTGAATGTTTAGTAGAACTCCCCTGTGAAACCATGTGGTCCTCAGCTTTTCATTTTGGGAAGTTGTTTGATGACTGTTTCAACCTCTTTAATTGTAATTGGTTTGTTGACATCTTCTATTTCTTCTAGTCAGTGTAGGTTGCTTGTACACTCCTAGGAATTTTTCCATTTCATCTACCTTGTCTAGTTTGTTGGCATACAGTTGTTCATAGCATCCTCTTATGATTTCTTTTATCAATAGCTTCATTTTCATTTTTTATTTCATTTATTGGCATCTTATCTCCTTTTTTCTTCATCTGTTAAAGGGTTTGTTAATTTTGTTAATCTTCTTGAAGAACCAACTTTTGGATTTGTTAATTCTATCTATTGTTTTTGTTCTCAATGTCATTTGTTTATGCTCTGATCTTTGTTATCTCATTCCTTCTGCTTGCTTTGGAAATAGTTTGCTGTTTTTTTCTAGTTCCTCCAACTGTGTAGTTAGGTCATAGATTGTAGGTCCTTCTTTTTTTTTAACAAATCAATTTTACTGATACACATTAATAAAGCATAAATCCATCCAAAGTGTATAATCAATGGTATCTGGTGTAATCACATATATGTGCATTCATCCCTTCAATCATTCTTAGAGCACTTTCATTATTACAATAATAATAAAAAACAAACGAAAAACTCATTAGCTCTCAATCTTTCTAAGCCTCTGCTGCCATACATAGCTGTTATTCTTTTTCCTTCTTTCTGGTATATTTGTATTTATATTTTGTAAAAGCAGTGTTATATATGCAAAATCACTGACATTTGTGTTTTACATGAGGTTACACTATCTTATACAATCCCATTACAGTTTTTAGTTTTCTTTCTACTAATATACATGACCTCAGACTTTCCCTTTCAACCACTGTCCTACCCACACAATAGCACTGCCAGTTACAAACACCATGATATGCTTTAAATTTCTTCTTTTTTAATGTAAGAATTGAGGGCTATAACTATCCTCTCAGCACTGCCTTCATTGCATCCCATAGGTTCTGTTCTCATTTAGATTCATCTCAAGATATTTGATTTCTCTTGAAATGTCTTCATTGACCCACTGATTATTTAAGAATGTGTTGTTTAATCTCCATATATTTGTGAATTTTTCCTCTTTCCACCTCTTGTTGATTTCCAACTTTATTCCATTATGATCAGAGAAAGTGTTTTGTATAATTTTAACCTTGTTGAATTTATTGAGATCTGTTTTGGGACACAACATATGGTCTATCCAAAGAAAGATCCATGATTCTTCCACTTTCAATCTACGGGTATCCTTGGGTCTACGTTGAATCTATTGTAGACAGCATACAGAGGACACATACTTTCTTATCTGTTCTGCCATTCTGTGTATTTTTATTGGGGAGTTTAATTCATTAACATTCAATGTTAGTACTTAAGGGCAGTTCATATTCACCCATTTTAACCTTTGGTTTTAGCTGTCATATTTTGTTTTCAACACTCTTTTGACACTTTTGGTTACCTTTATTGATATAATCTTAATTTCTAGACTTTCTTCCATGCCTCTTTCTCCTATCTTTTCTTTTCAGGCTGTAGTACTACTCCCTTTAGTGTTTCCTGCAAAACCAGTCTCTTGGTTATAAACTCTCAGTTTCTGTTTATCTGTCAATACTCTAAACTGCTCCTCATTTTTGAAAGACAGTCTTGCCAGATATAGGAACCTTGGCTGGAAGATTTTCTCTTACATTCTCTTAAATATATCATACCACTGCTTTCTTGCTTCCATGGTTTCTGAGGAGAAATCAACAATGTTTTTGGGCATCCCTTATATACTGTGCATCAATTTTCTCTTCATACTCTTAAGAATTCTCTCTTTGTCTTTGGTATTTGACATTATGAATAGCATGTCTCAGAGTTGGTCTATTCAGATTTATTTGGATGGGAGTGCACTGTGCTTCTTGGACATGGATATCTATGTCCTTTAATAAGGTTGGGAAATTTTCTATTATTATTTTTTTAAATACTTCTTCTGCTCCCTTTCCCTTTTTTGGAGCACCCATGACACATATGCTTGCACATCTCTTGCTGTCATTTAGTTCCCTGAGACTTTGTTGAATTTTTTCCATTCTTTTGTTCATCTGTTCTTTTGTATATTCACTTTTGGAGGCCAGGTCTTCAAGCTCACTGATCCTTACTTCTGCCTCCTCAAATCTGCTGCCTCCAGTGTATTTTTAATTTCATTTTTTGTACATTTCATTCCCATGAGATCTGCTATTTTTCTATGTATGCTTTCAAATTCTTTGTGCTCATCCAGTGTCTTCTTAAGATCTTCAATCTCTTTAGCCATCTCATTGAATTTATTAAGGAGATTTGTTTGAACATCTGTGATTAGTTTTCTCAACTCCTTTATGTCATCTGGAGGCTTATTTTGTTCTTTTAACTGGGCCATATCTTCCTGTTTCTTGGTATGGATTGTAATTTTTGGTTGGTGTACTGGAATCTGGCTTACTAGATGTATTTATTTTGGGTCCAGTTGCTCTCTTCACTTTAGGGCTTTCTTGCCCTTTCTCCCTTGCTCGTTGTGTAGGGGGATCTGAGGATGTAGTTGGTACTGTAAGTGGTGGAGACTGATACTGTCCGCAATGTCCAGGGACTGATGAAGCTTCTCCCACCTTTCACCAAGGGTAGGAACAGAGCCACAGCCATGTTAAATAATCCATATCATGAAAGTCAAAACCAGCTGTACTTTCCCAGAGAGACTGATGAAGCTTCACAACCTTTCCTCCCATTCCAGGGGTGGGGATGAAGCAGCAGTAGGTGGTCAACAATCTATGCAGCAGGTGTGGTCAACAATCTATGCTATGAATATCCAAAATGAACACAGTTCCCCAAGTAGACCAATGTAGCACTGGCCCCCCTCCTCCCCTGCTAGGGGAAGAGATGGATCCGCTGGAGTGCCCAAAAAACGAATCCATGTTTGCCAAATGGGCCTGAACTTGCCCTAAGAGGCTGAGGGAGTACTGTCCCTTCCGCCTCTTAAAGGATGGGGATGGAAGCACAGGTGCCCAATAGTCTAGTCCACATAGGCCAAAAGTACTTTTTTTTGTCTAGAGAAGCTGAAGAAACACCAGCCCCCTCCTATCCTATTAGGGGCTGGTGGTGGATCCACAGGCACCCAACAGTTCAGTCTTTGCTGGACAAGTGTATCAGCCATTATCTGGAAAGGCTAGGAAACACCAGCCTTATCCTATTCTATCAAGGCATAAGGGTGAGTCCACAGGCACACACCAGTCTAGTCCGTGCAGGCCAAAAGTGCCTGCCATTGCCTGGAAAGGCTGAGGCAACACAACTCCCGTCCTATCCTACTTGGGGCCAGGGATGGAGCTATATGTCTCTGACTATTCAGTATCTGTGGGCCAAAAGCCACTGCAGTTATTCACAGAGGCTGGGGAAACATGGGCCCCTTTTATACTATCAGGGGTGGGGTTGGAACCACAGGCACCCAACAGATGAGTGTGTGCAGGCCAAAAGCACTTGCAGTTGCCCAGATGGGCTGAGAAAACACCAGGTTCCTCCTATCCTATGGAGGGAAAAGGGGGAAAAATGGAATTGAAGGTGCTCGACTAGTTTGTGTGGGCCAAAAACACCTGCAGTTGTCCAGAGAGGCTGAAGAAACACAGCTTCCCTCCTATTTCAGGTTAGGCATGGAGAAACAGGTACCTGCATATCCAGTCTGTGTAGGCTGAAAGTGCCTGCAGTTGCCCAAGGAGGCTGAAGAAACATCAGCCCCCTCCTATCCTATGGAGGTGGAGGGGTGGAGATGGAATCAAAGGTGCTCCACAAACTAGTTTGTGTGGGCCGAAATCATCTGCAAATTGCCCAGGAACCCTGAGGAAACACAGATCCTTTCCTATCCTATTGTGGGGCAGGGATGCAGCCCCAAGTGTCTGACTATTCATCTTGCTGAAAGCACTTGCAGTTACCTGGAGAGACTAGTGCAGGCCCTGCCAGTTTCCTCCCTGGCAGAGGTGGGGCTGGAGCCTAGACTAGGGCTGCAGTCCAATCTGGGTGGAAAGAAGCTGGTCCCTACCATCACTGTGATTTTCAATCAGCCTTGTTTCCCCTCATACTGGGGGGCAGAGTTAAAATGGCAGCTACCGGCCTCTTTACAATTTGCACAGGTTCAAACTTTAGCTGTTTTTAGCCAGGCAAATTTATGAATTAGTAGCTGAAATTGGTGGCCAACTGTCTCTTTCTCCCATTTTTGGGAAATGGAGCTTCCAACTCCAGCTATGGAATAGCTCCTGTATTAGTCAGCCAAAGGGGTGCTAATGTGAAATACCAAAAATAGTTGGTCTTTATAAAGGGTATTTATTTGAGGTAGAAGTCCACAGATACCAGGCCATAAAGCATTAAGTTTCTTCTCTCACCAAAGTTCATTGTCACATGTTGGAGCAAGACAGCTGCTGACGTTTGCCAGGGTTCAGGCTTCTTGGGTTCCTCTCTTCCCGGGCTGTGTTTCTCTCTCCAGGCTTAGCTCCATTGGTTCCTTCACAAGGTCAGCTGTAGACTATCAGGCGAATGGCTTGCTTCTCTTCTCCTGGGGCCTTCTTTCCAACATCAAAACTGCTTCTCAAAAACTTCTTCAACTCTGTTCTTTGCCTTGCCTTTTATATTCGATTCCTCACCCACCAAGGGGTGGGGCTCAATGCCCTACTGACATGGCCCAGTCAACGCCCTAATCATAACTTAATCATGCCCAGATTAACAGATCAGTTTACAAGCATGATCCAATTATATTTTTGGATTTCATAATTAAATCAAACTGCACAACTGTAACAGCTCCCAAGGTGGCTTGTGCCACCAGTGAAGGATGGGTACCATCCTCTGCAGTGTGGAGTGCTCTACTCACACAAATTCACTTCAGATGGGCAGTCTCCTCCTTCCATTCTTTCGAGGATATTGCAGGATGCTCTTCTGGTCTCCTGGGTCCCCCAGACAGGTGCTTTAGATAGGATAGCTCTGGGTGATTACTACCTGCCAGCAGGACAAACTGATTCTGGGAGCTCCTTACTCCGCTGCCATCTTCTCTCTGCCTTCCTCTTTATGACATTTTGAACCCATCTAATGTCCTTTCCTTTCAGTCTGAAGAAACCCTTTAGCATTACTTGTAGGGAAAATCTAGTGGTAATGAACTCCCTCAGCTTTTGTTTATTTAGGAATATCTTAATCTCTTCCTTATTTTTAAAGCAAGTTTACTGAGATACATTCATTACCAAACACTCCATCAAAAGTGTACATTCAATGGGTTTTTGTATAATCACAGAGTTGTGCATTCATCACCGCAATCAATATTACAGCATTTTCATTACATCAAAAAGAAAAGCCCCCATCCCTTAGCCATTCCTTGCAATACATATCCACTAATCTAATGCCAACTCTATAAATTTATATATATTTTTATTTTATATAAATGGAGTTAAATAATATGCATTACTTTGTGTCTGGTTTCTGTTACTTAAAATTTTCTCCCTCTTTTTTTTTTTTTAATTGATGAAAAAAATGTATATATTACTATTTACTACAGCCCACAGATTCTTTAGGTGCATTATAGCTCAGATACCACCCTATTATCATTTTATAATATTAACGTACATTTGGCCTGCTTCACTGAAGAACATTCTTAAATTTGTACTATTATTCACACTCATCATCTGCAACGGTTCACTATGAAGGTCCATGTTTCATCCTTCAGCTTTTCTTCTAGTGACATACAAAACCCTAAACTATCCCTTTCAACCACAATCATACCTCCACACTGGCACTGCTAATTACATTCACTCTAATGTGCTAACATCACCTCTGTCCAATTACAAGCATTTATAATCAACCTTATTACCAATTCTGACAAATTAAAGCCACTGATCTCTGTTCTCTATTCTCATTCTATCTTCTGGTGACCAGTCTTGTAGCTATTAAAACTCAGCTCTAAAGAAAGGATAAGCATTCAATAAGGAACAAATGAAAGTTTAAAAATCTTCCATTTATCTTATTCTAAACTGATTTAACAGATAACAGTTGTTCAAGACAATACTAACAACAATATATTGGATGATTATATCATCTGGATAAGTGAAAAGAAAATTAGGAATATTATAAGGAGTGGGAGGGAGGAAATGGTAATACTCTGTTTTAAGGTACCTGAATTATCCATGAAGTAGTATACTATTGTTTGAAAATGGTCTTGGATTAATTGTAAATGTGAATTGAAAACTCTAAGGTCATCATTAAAAGAATTCAGGGTCACCATTAAAAGAATCTTAGTATGCTAAGGGAGTATATTTTACTAAGAGAGTATACTAAATATACTCTCTTAGCATATTTTATATACTAAGAGAGAAGAGAAAATGGAATCATATAAAATACTCAGTTAAAACCAGAGTAGGCAGGAAAAAAGTGGAAGACAAAAAAAGAAACAAAGAAAAACAAGGGCATTGAGTAGGAAGCAATTACAAATATGGTCGATATTGATCCAATTACATCACTAATCACTTTAAATATGAATGGTCTAAATACACTAATCAAAAGACAGACTATTGAAGGGGGAATTAAAAAGAAGATCCAGGTATATGTTAAATGTAAGAAAATCACTTTAGGGAAGTGGCTGTGGCTCAAGCAACTGAGCTCCTATTTACCATATGGAGGACCTGGGTTCATTCCCCGTGACCTCCTGGTAAAAAAAAGAAAAGGCATCGCAGACCTGTGCAGCACAGAGAGGGGCAGGCCCTCGCATGGTGAAACGATACACCAAAAAGATGACACAACAAGATAGAAAATAGAAAAAAAAAAAAGATACAAAATCCACTTTAAATGTAAACAGATAGATTTAATAGTAAAGAGATGAAGAAAAACTTTCCATGCTAATACTAATAAAAATAAAGCTGAAATAGCTATATTAAATTCAGATAAAGCAGATTTCAGGTCAAGGTACATTATCAAGGATAATAAAGGACATTGCATAATGATAATGGGGTCAACTCTCCAAGAATGCATAACAATCCTGAATGAGTATGCACATAAACACAGAAGTGTCAAAATACATGAGGCAGGAAGCAGATGTTGCTCAAGTAGTTGAGTGCCCACCTCTCATATGAGAGGTCCCGAGTTCAGTTCCCACTGTCTCCTAAAGAAGACAAACAAACAACAAGCAGACATCAAGCAAAATAAACAAGCAGACATCAAGGAAAAACAATGAGCAGACAATGAGCAAATACAAACAAGCATGGAATAGATGTCGCTCAAGTAGTTGAGCACCCACCTCCCACATGGGAGGTCCTGAGTTCGATTCCCCATTCCTCCTAAGGTCAAAACAAACAGACAATGAGCAGCCAATGAACAAAAACAACAAAGAAAACAACAAACAGACAAGAGAGCCATCTTGGTGGTTATAAGTTTATGAGTTTAATATTTTTAAAAGTGGATCTTCACAAGGAACAGAGAGTGTTTGTATCTGTCCCATGGGATCTAACCCCCTCTCAATTAGAAGGAGAATGGGCATCACCATCCCAAAATCTTCAAGACTGGGGAATGAACAATGGACTAAAGTAGACTTATTGTAATTCTACTATAGACTTATTATTATTCTATCAATGGAAGAACTCCTATCATTGATGTAAAGGCAGTGGACACCAGAGGTTCTGAGGGATGGGTGTAATATGGAGACATTTTCAGGACATTGGATTGGTCCTGTATGGCATTGCAGTAATGGATACAGGCCATTTTATATTTTGTCATAACTTACAAAATTATGTGGGATAGAGTGTAAACTATAATATAAACTGCAATCCATGATTAGTAGCAATGCTTCAATATGGGTTCATCAATTGTAACAAATGAATCACACTAATGAAGGATGTTAATGTGGGAAACTTTGGAAGAGGGAGGTAATGGGGCATACAGGAATCCCTTACAATTTTTATGTAAGATTTATGTAATATAAAGCTTCTTTTAAAATAAAAAAAAATAATTAAAAAAATATAAAAGAAAAACCTCACATTTAATATCTCATAATAACATTGCATTAATAGACAGATTTCTACAGTTTCCCTAATCTGCAGTGGTATTATGATATAATGAACACCTTTTTACTTTGTTAAGATAGCTTATATTCCATGAACAAATATATACTTGGCCTAAATAGGTCAAATAAAAACAATGTGTTTAGACTCGAAATAAAAGAGAAATTTGGGAATGGAGAAATAGCAGAAACAAATTAAGTTTGTTTTTTTTTTCTACTTTTAAAATATATTACAACGAAATGCACAAATTGCAAAATTAATGAATACTCCCTAAATAAGTACACAGTTTCTTTTATTTTAAAAAAGTGGATCGTAATATTGGGCTGGGCAACATATTTCCCACTACAGGCACAAAAGCATTGGCCTTTTTATTGATTCAAACACTAAGGAAGGAAAAATCACATTAGGAGGCCCCATGGCATCCAAATTATCACTTAACACATTGCTTTTCAGGTTCCTCTTTGCTTTTTGCCCTGGGGAGTTTCTCTAATTTCTCGCAATATCAACTAGACCTCACCATTGACTTTTGATAAATTTTATTCTTTCTACATAAATAATAGTAACAACAATAACAATAGTAAGCACTTACATAACACTCATGTCACAGGTCCTGTTCTAAGTGTTTTACATATATTTAGCAACATACACCTCACAGCAGTGCTATGAGGAAAGTACTATTAATAGTACTCCTGTTAATATTAGTAAAGAACTAATTAACAGATTAAGAAATTGAGGCACAGAGGTCTCTCAGCTTTCCTTAAGGGGATGTGCAGCTATTTACAGGGCTGACTATTCAGGAGACAAAGAAAAATAAGCAGATTTAGAAGGGTCAATTTGGAGGACTTATAGAAGTCATGTGATAAATAGAGATTGGGCCCAAATCCATCTCACAGTGAACCTAGTGTGTCCATGGGTTAATCCTGTGGTTATTTCCTCAGGTCTTGAACACACATTTGGAATGAACATTTTTTCAGATGACTACACCTAGGCTCCAATGGAACAAAAGTTATTATGTTAACAGGGTCCCATCAAAGCCCCTGGATGGTTACTTTCATCGCAAAATAGTAAATGAAAAACAATACAGTATCCTTGGGAAAAAAATTCAAGGATTAGAACCACCATAATCGATGGAATAAAGATTATCACTATCCCATTTCCATTTATCTTGTTTGTTTAACTGATGCAAAAACCAATTAGGTCTTATAGAAAAACTGTAGGTCATTGTAAAATTTAATAGGGAAGTGAAAAATATTATAGCATCTGTTTCACATTTGTTGTCTTTGCTAAAGCTAATCAGCACAGTCCTTTGGCTGGAAAGTGTTTTTCTCCATATAAATTAACAATGATATTAAAAGCAGTACACTTTAACTTGTCAGATACAGCAGTGTACCTGTTTGGCCTTTCTTCAACTCTTCTGCTTTTGTCATAATACTGTCTACAGGAATCTTGATGATATGGAAATCTCAGGACATCATGTTGGTCCAATAAATTGACGATATTATTCCAAATGAAACTTTTCTGTACAAAATTGCAAGTATCCTATGTCTTCTTAAGATATAAACCTGCCATTGAATAAGAAATTAAACCTATGAAATTTCAGGGACACACAATATCCATGAAGATTTTCAGCATCTGTTCAGGTAGAGCACATATAATTATCTCCATTAAAGTGAAAATAAGGTACTCTACCTTGAACAGCATACCTGTACAAAATAGACATAACTGCTAAGCTTCTTTGGATTTGGAATGCAATGTATATTCTATTTAGTTAGGTTGCTCCAGCCCATTTACCAGTTAACTCATATGACTGCCAGTTTTGAAGAGGACTCACAGAAAGAAAATACTCTGCAGTAAGTCCAGGCTGCAGTGCTAGCTATCCTGTACATGGGTCCTAAGAACCAACAGACCCAGTAATATTCAATGTGTTAGAGTAAATAGGGATCCTCTATAGACCCTCTGAAAAGCTCCAACAGGAAAATCACAGCAAAGCATCCTAGGGCTTTGGTGCAAAGTAACATCCCTTTCTGCTGTAACTAATTTCCTTATGAAAAACCAACCCCAGAATTCCAATGGTCTCTGGTAGAGACTGAACGTGTGTTCATGGGATACTTACTGATTATGTCACCTGAGCCGCCTATTATAAATTGGGTACAATCTTATTTACCAATCCATAAAGTTGGATGAAAACAGTAGTAGCAATTCATTATCAACTGGAATTGGTAGGTACAAGATTAAGCCCTAGTACTGAATTACAAGGAATTTACATGAGTATGGTGCACAGTCTTTTAGAACACCAACTCCTGTTGCATTGCTTCCCTTCTTGCCCAACACTCCTATGACCTATAAGGTATAACCGAAGACCAGATTATGAAGAAAGAAAAAAAACCTGAGCCTGATTTACAGATGGGTCTAAATGGAATGCTACCATGAGCTGGAAGTAAATCATACTATAACCCAAGTGGACAGAACCTTGTACACTATGTATCTGAATGAACACTTTGTGTAGAATGAGTCAAATCAAGAGATATGGCCATATAATGATTCATGGGAAGTAGCTAATAAAAATCTTGTAAATATTCACAAAAGGCATACATGGATGGTCCTCCTAGAATGGACAAAAGGTGTGGGAATACTTGTGGTCATGTGAATAATTACTAAAGGTCATCCAATTCAAGGAAGGTTCTCAATACTTAGATGAACAAGAAAACCTCTCCTATGGATTGCCAGTCAGCCTCTGTCCTCATCCAACTCAGGGCTTATTCAATATACCTATGTACAAATTGGAAATGGTGCTGGGAATGGAGGCTATGCATAGGCTCAACAATCTGGACTTCTCCTCACCAAAACTGACCTAACTAAAGCTAGAACTGAGTGCCTTAACTGCCAAAACTAGAGGCCCACACTGAGCCCTTCATATCTTTCATGCCCTGTGAAGGCAAAATATATTATATCAGATATTCTAAGAGAGAAGAGTTATTACATTGGGCCCCTTCTATCATAGAGAGGGCACAAAATTTTCATCATTATAATAGAACTTATTCTATATGTGGATTTGCCTTCTCCCTCTGCTATGCATCTGCACCATTATCTGTGACCATATGGAATATCTCATCCACCATTATGGCATTCCACATAGTATTCTTCCAACCAACAAACTAATTTCAACATAAGAAAAATGGGCAATGAGTTTATGCCCATAAAAGCTATTGCTCTTTCCATGTACCATAATTCCTAAAAGCATTGGCCTGACAGAATACTGGAGTCACTTACTGAAAAATAAGTGTTTTCACCAGTTTGGAGACAATATCTTCTGAGGTTGTAGTATTGTTGTGTAGCATACAATATATGCTTTATATACCTGGTGCATTTTTTCCAAAACCAGAATACATGCATCCAGGAACTAAGGAGCAGAAGCAAGTATGAACCCTCTCTCTATTTTACCTAATAACACACTCAAGTTTTACTTTCCATCCCCACAACCTGGGGTCTGTTGGTCTTGAGTTCTAGTTCCCAGAATGTGTGCACCAGGAGATATAACAATGGTTATGACTTCACATGGTATAGTGGATTCCTCATGCCATGATGTGACTAAACTGACAATTAGTAAAGAGGAGTCATTTCCTGTGTGGTGAATTATCAATGGAAATGGGCATTTTTCTACATATTGGGGAAGACTATGTTTGGAACCCATGGAATTCTCTGGGGTAATTTTAGTACTGCTCTGTTTGATAGTTAACATCATTGGAAGACAACAACAGCCCAAAAAAAGACAATGTTCCAGGAACAAAGGTTTGTATCAACTCACCAGGTGGAACCAACTGAAGTGGTGGTTGAAAGCAAAGGGTACATGTACTGCATCATGGAAGAATGATGTGGATGAAATCAGCATCATCAGCAGCCTCCTGACCAATTACAGAAATGAAGACTGTGGCTGTGATGGATGTTTTTATGTACATATTAATCAATTATCTCCTATTTCATTCATAGACAATGAGACCCTAAGAAGTTACTTGTAGACTAGATGAAAAGGTCTCTGGATTATCTAGAGTATACAGACTTGATGCAGACCTAATGATGGACAGGATTGTGGCCACTTTGCTGGAGAGAGGTGGAGTGTTGCCTTATGTTAAGTGGAAGCCTGCATTTGGTAAAAGAGTTAAAAATGTCTAGAAGGCAAAATGGATGATGTGTAGAATAATGGAAGCTTAGGTGAAAGATACCATTTCTGGGCCTATTTGTTCCCAGATATTTTTCTTGCACTTATGTTCAGTTTTGTGGTGGGGTAGGGTTGAAGGAAGTGATGATCCTGAAGGTTGAATTCCCTGGGCTTTCTTATCCATGGAAAAGAAGACAGGATAAATGGATAAAGCAGTATATTGCTCCAACCCACCCTAATTTAGGTGGCACCTCTGGCAGTAGCAACAGCAGAGAGTAGAGCCTCTCTGTGGCTCCAGCTTCTGCAAGACTGCCATGTTGACGGCAGTTTTCTCCAAGTGACACTATCCCTTGGGTTCCATTAACACCAGCTCCTCTTTTTATCCCTCAAGTCTCGGGATGTTAGTGGCATCATACTGTTGTTAATCTCAGGGCTTCCTCAATATCTGTTTGGATTCTTTGTCTTTTCATCACTTGTGTCACCAATTCCCTGCATTAAATAGCTTTTGTTGTAAATACTTAGAGTAGTTTTTGTTTTCCTAATTAGACCCTTTCTGACACAGAATGTTTATTGTCCTCATAAAAATTCAGATGTCATTAACTTGCCCCACTGTCATTCATGAGCTGCCTTAGTTAATTTTATGCCTTTGATCAGAGCATCTGTGATTTTTGTTTATCTAATTCAGAGTTTCTCAACCTCAGCACTACTGACATTTTTGGCCAAATAATTCTTTGTGGGGGACTGGCACATGCATAGTACAATACACAGCAGCATCTCTAACCTCTACCCACTATATGCCAGTAGCATCCCCCACCCACAATTTGTGACAAAGAAAAATACCTCTACAGATTATTAAATATTCCCTGTGGGAAAATCTGACCTCAGTTTAGAACCAGTGCTCTAACTGAAAAGCTGGTAAAAACACCACAGTTTTTTTTTTTCCTTTTAAGAAATGATTTCTATTTGAACTAATCAATTTCTATTATGTTCCAGTATGGTTATTACAGTCTAGCTCAATAGACGTGGCTGCAGCCAGTCATAACAGGTCATTTTCATTCAATATACACCTTCAGTCACTTGCCAATACAAAATTCCCATCTTATATGAATGAAATATTGCATATTAGAGCAAAAAGATGTTTCAGAGGCATTCTAAACCTTGTGCTGCCATCTTGCATGGTCATGAACATCTTTCCTTATCTATTTACTCACTCAACCTGCATTTATTAAGTATTTTCATCAACCCTTATTTATTAAATATTTTCAAAGTGTTAGTCTCCTTCTTTGCACATGGATGACCAATTTAAGAAGGACAAAAGGAGTTCTCCCTGTCCATCATAATTGAGCATAAAAGCATGCAGGAAAAGACTGTGCCCTTCTGGGAATAACAGGAGAGGGTTTCCTCAAGTCCCATGTTAATCAATGGAGACTCTCTCTCCCTTAAAAGTATATGTTACTATAGACTCTGAGCCAGGCCTCAGGCAATTAAGGTGGACTCAGATCCCATCCTGGGCCACAAATCACTGGGCAATCTGTTAATGCCAGTGGGGACCCTGGAAATAGGGAATTATTTTCATATAAAACTATCTGGATGTAGCAATGTAAATCAAGCCACTCAACTCCCTTTACATTCTACTTCTCTCCTTCCATGAAGGTAAAGAGATAATTCTATTTGGAGATTCCTTGAAACAAGTCACCTTTTCTATACTTCAGACACAGATCTCTTTATTCACTTATCATTTTTGTAATCTTCTGATTTATAAACTGTCATATTCCCAACAAATAAATGTTTTTTTTTCCTGAATGTGTTTTAAACTAGATAAAATTTGATATATTCTACAGACTTGTCCTGAATAGTCATGGGATTCATTTCAGTTCCATAAAACAGGATTTGTTGATATAATATCTAGTCTCTGTCTACTGTTTTTTACTTTATGTTCTTGGTTTACATATAATTATCCATGATAAAAATGTATTTTATTGTATCTTAACTGACTTCAATCCTTTGTAGTTCTCTATGTTCAAACTATATTGATAGTGTTATGATGAGGAGGAGGATGAAGATGATGAAGAAGCTGCTATAGCCATGTAGCTACTTGATAAATATCATAAAATTATCATCAGTGTTATTAAAATATCTGGGTGTATATTTAGTGGCATTTGAATAAGTTAGCAACCTATTTATTGAGAATAGAAAGATATTTGCAGTGGGATGCGGAATTACTTGACAGTGAGAAATTCCTTAACCAGAGGTTCCTTTAAGGGATACTTGAGTTTCTTTCTTGTGAAATCCCAGCCTGCAAGGATTCCAAAAACAGTCAGGCAGAATGTGGTAGATATTGTATCTATGCCATAGAAAAATGAAGCAAGTGCAGTTAAAACATGCATACCCTGAATGGTGTCTCTATAATTGCCTCATCTGTTTTTCCAGCTCTTTATCTCCCTATACTTGCTCCTTCCCCATTACCTTCCTGATTGCTTCCTTCACATACTTGTTCCTTTGGGTGTATATCAGGGGGTTGAGGGTGGGTGCAAGGATCATGTAGAGTACCACTAGTGCTTTGCTCTCGTCCTGGGAATAGTTATCCATTGGCTGCAGATACAAAACATGATGGTCCCACAGAAGATTGAGACTATCATCAGGTGGGAGGCACAGGTCCCAAAGGCCTTTTCTCTTCACTCTGTTGAGTGCATTTTCACTACTGCCCTGGTGATGCTCACATAAGAGGACGGAATGATGGAGACGGTCATGCCTAGGATGATTAGTCTGGCGATAAACATCTTGGACTCTGTTGGGCCAGTATCTACACAGGAGAGTTTAACAATGATCAGCAGCTCACAGAAGGGGTACACACACCAGTTTCCACATCAATGCAGCACCATGGTCATTGAGGACTGTAGGAAAAAGTTGGCAAAGCCAGAGGACCAGGAAATTGGGTGCATGATTGAGGCATAGTGCAGAGGCCAGAAAACTGCAACATAGCAGTCAATGGCCATCACTGCCAGGAGCATACACTCAGTGGAACCAAGTGCCAAGGCCACCCAGGACTGAAACATGAGGCAGTGTAGCTGATCTTCTTGCTGCCTCCCCACAAGTTCACCAGCATCTGGGGCACAATACTGGTAGCAAAGCAGAGATCAAGCACAGAGAGCTTTCTTAGGAAGATGTACATGGGTGTGTGGAGTTGAGTACCCAGAATAGAGAGAAGGATGATGGCTATGTCACCCACAAGTGTTATGGTATAAAATGTCAGGACAAAGAGGGAGAGGATCAGCTCCAAGTCAGGCCTCTCAGAGAAGCCCACTAACATGAAATCTCTGCCTGTGCTCTCATTGGTTGTTTCCATCTCTTCTTCAGCATCTATCACTGAGGGAGCTCCTACACCATCGCAAGTGGGGTATAAGAGTAAAATCTGGGTAATTAGTATATGCAATGGATTTATTAGACAAACATAAGCCCATTGTATGTGACCAAAATTCTACTTTGATTTTTATTCTTCCTGTACTTTCAAGCTTGTTTCCCCCTGCCATTGAAAGAAAACTCTAGCAGGCTCATGACCACTAGTAAAAAGAATATTACAGTCATTTTCAATTATAAACAGAGTTTAAATTCACTATTATTGGCAGCCCATCCCATGAATACTAAAAAAGCTTTGCAATATCCGGATCTCTCCAAATTTTATCTTCTCCTCCACCAATATGATGTTTAATACTTTTTCTTCATAAGTACTAGTTTTCCACTTCTGCAATGGAATCCTTTTTCTCCAATGACATGTACGCTATAAATTGCCCTCTTTTTTGTGCCTTTGAACTGAGCATATTAAGATGGTAAGGACTATCCCTTGATACATATTCAACATATTTCACTTTCCTCCTCTATAATGCAGTCTGCTTCATTAGAACTAATGGTTAAGTAAATTTGACAGAGGTTTACATCTTAAAAGATGAATAGTTTTATACTAACCCACAGCTAAATAAAAAAACACAAATGAAAATTAAAGGGAGGTAATGAGGAGTGAGGGGATGGAAAGTTGATCAGGGATAATTTGGGATTAGGCAGAGGAGAGATAACATACAGGATAAAATAGAACATCTAGTTTATAAGTGAAAAATTCCCAGGCACTCTAGAAATGGAGGTCAGAGATGTAACACAGGATAGGAGTTAGAACAGTAATCTGAGATGGTATATATTTTGATCTTTATATCTCCAGCAACTGCCAAATACATGGCAAGTGATATTTTTTTTCTACCAGAGATTGAAACAGGAACCTTGCACATGAGAAGCAGACACTCAACCACTGAGATATACCCACTTGCCTAAATGATAAATTTATCAGTTATTATCTGTCCAATGATCCCAAATGAGTAAACGCTGAGCCAAAACTGGAATGCTCATATTTTGTGTATCCTAATAAACTGCTAAAAGTTGGGTGATTTTACTATTTTTATATTCAAATCTCTGATATCTCATTTTAAATATGTGTGATTGGCACTATGAAACGTAAGTACATCCAAGGCACTAATTCAATGGAGGTGAGCAGTTAATGTCTCTTAAACAGGCAGTCCTCTCCAGATTCTATTCCTTACCACTGCCTATCCCCCTCTGTCATCCCTATCTCACATGTGCACCTTACCTGTCTACTGTCTGTGGGCATTTGTGATTGAATCTCACATGTCTGCTGCCTGACCCAACATCTTGCCATCATATGATTGCATGACTCCATCATCTCCAGATGGCTCCAGCCAGGCCCATGAAGAATCTGCAGGTGGTCTATGTTTTTGCTGCCAACTATTTCATGCTCCTCTTGGAAGTAAGCTTGGCATATACTATAAATCTGAATTATATAAATGTGGTAAAGGCATAGTGAATAATACGAATGTGGCAAACACAGATGGGTGGAGAAGAGAGCTCAATTTTTCATTTCCTTTGACCACCTTAGTCTTTCAATATTACAGTAACCTGCTGTGATAAAAATATCTGGTAGTCACTTTTCACTTCTTTATATTATAGTTGAACCTCACAATGACACTAGAAAGTAGTTAGATAAGATATTAACATCCTCATATTATAACTGAGGAAGTGATTAAATAGTTATATTACATCAAATAGCATATATGTGGTAGAGAATCCAGGTCATATAGCTATAATTCTCTTCCATTTTATTCCACACAATATCTTCTCTATAAGACCTGTTCACATTCTCTACTGGGAGAATGAGGAGATAAGAGAAAAGTGGTAGTGGTGAAGGGAAAAGGATTAATTGGAATATAAAGAATTAATTCATCAGGAAGTTGGGAGAGACTGCTGAAATTGGATAAAACAAAGACTCAATGATGTTTCTAAATTTGAAATAATCAATGATGGGTGAGTCTACTTAATGTTTCTTGTTTGGACTAATAACTCAGAGAAACTTGAGAATGTTATGATGTAGATTATAGAATATTGGACATGAAATAAGAATAAATCCTGGTTCAAACATTATTATTTATCACTAGATAAATAATAATTAAGGTAGTAATAGAGATAATTCTAATATTTCTCAAGTGCACTGTATATGCTTAGCAATATGAAAAATGATTTACATGCTTTGCCTTATTTTATATTCATCCATAGTCTCTGACATTGTTGCAATCACTGCTTCATTTTACAGAGCAGAAAAGTGAAGATTATGGAGACATAGGTCTAAAGCCAAAGGCCAGAACCCCATTATTTGGTGTAAGTAGGACTCAACGTTGGAATTTGCTGATCCCAAAGCACATGAGATAGAAACTACCACACAACATTGTCTGTTGATATATAAGATACTATTTTAGGGAGCTCTGCATATCACACCTTTGTAATTTATCTCTCCAAGTTCCTGGAGCATAGCAAGCACTCTGTAAATGTTTGCTGAGTGAAAAGAAGAGGTTGAGATGCCAGAGTTATGTTGTCAGCAAAACCACTGCCAATCCTGATAACTCAGGATTTTGGAAAGAGAAGAGGAAAATTCAAGTGTTCATTCCCAAGGTCGTTTTAAATACTGAAATGTCTTCTTAAATAAAGAAAACTTCCCTGGAACTTTGAAAACATTAACAACTCAATTTCATGCCATGTAGGGTCTGAATTGGGCACTTATGAGCAAAACTGTATCTCATCTTTTCAGATATTTCCAGATAACACTTAGCAACTACAGATTCAAAGCAAAGGGACACAACTCACCCTTTTCATGTTCTTTATCATCCATTTAAAGTCCTAATGTGGGGTGGGCAGGAGATGTGAAACTTGGGGGGAGAGGATAAGGGAAATTACTGTATGGGCTTTTCAAGACACATGGGTCCATCATAGCCTAAGCAGCCCAGACCTACAACCATGTGTTCTCTTTGCTAAAATTACTTATCAAGCTTTCAAACTATAAAACTTACCTTACACAACAGCAAATTAGGACCAGGGAAACAAACTGGGATTCAGCAAAACTGCCAAGACCTCCTTTGCTTCCTATTACTCTTCTTTCTTCAGCTCACAGATTATTTATCCTACACTCAGAAATGCTTTTGAGCACCCACATAGTAACTTTACCCTCTTCTCTAATTTTTCCCTTCAAAAGTAGGAACAAGGCATCAAGCTATAGTCTTAAAAAGGATACGCAATTGATTATGCAATGGGAAATTTATATTTAGTACACCCAGAATATATGAGCTAAATCAATTTCTGGCACCTCTCAGCTGAGAATCTGTCCACTGTGCCCAAAGAACCAGAAGACTGTGTCTAACCAAGTGGCAGGTAGTTCTTTCGGTCAGTCCAAAAGACAAAGTTTATTACTGCAGGAAGTTTTTATAGTAAGTGTCCTGGAAACTTTGAAAAGGGTAGCCTTATGAGTCAAATCCACAAGTAACTGTTAACTTGTATACTCTGCAGAAACATCTCTGAAAAAGTGCCCCAAAGTGATCAATTAGTGCAGAAAAGAGAAGGACCCTGTAGAGAAGTGGTAAATAGCAAGGGGGATGATATAGCTAAGGCACTAATGCCTTTCTTCACACTTCTCCTGAACTTTAAATTTTTTCAGGTGAATGAACATTTTATTAAATGCTTAGCAGTATTTAAATGGTCATCAGTAGTACTTAAATGGTCATCAGCATCAGTAGTAATTAAATGGTTATCTGTAGTATTTAAATGGTCATAAAAATTCAAATAGAAGGAAAAGTAACCTCTGTTGGGTAACAGGAAAGGAAGAACCGAAAAGAAAAGTCAGACTCCTTATATGGAATAGATTTCAGGGTTTTATAGTATATAGTAATAGTAATAATAATAATAATGATAATAAGGATCTTGGTATTTATAGAGGTGATTCTTGGCTGAATTTACCCAAAAATAGATTGAGGGGGAATATCACTAAAATAAAACTAGATTAAAAAATTTCTGTTATGTCATTTAATTTCCACATTGACTATTAGCATACTTTTATTCTCATACAACTAGTTCCACCGGATTAAGAATAGAGAGATAATATTCACTATCCATGCAAACACCTAGGTTAAAAAAATAAGCTGAACTCAGTCAATTAAGTACGTTTTTTCAGTTTAGAAAATAAAAATCTAAGCTAAACATAGTCTTACCATATGGTACAGTATCATGCTACTAGGTATTTGCTGGAAACTTATGTACACACAAAAACCAAAGGGGGAAATATTAATCAAAATAGAGTTTTTATGGCTAAGAGATTTCAAAGTGAGTCGGGAGGTCATTCCATAGGTTATGCTTAGGTAGGTGTCAGCCAGATGTAACTGCCACAGTAAACAAAGCGTCAAACAAAAGTGCTCCTTAGGGCCTTAGGGACATCTGGACACCTTAGGCAAGCCACATGGCCACATGAAATCAACAAGCCCTCAGCAGGGTCTAAATGTAAATATATGAAAAGGTATTTTCCCAATATAACATAGTTATACTCATTTATAAATTCCCTAATTATGATTCTTCTACTTCTTTTATTTGAACCTATAATTTTCAATTTACCTGTTAAGTATATTTCTCACAGACTTAAAGACTTCAGATTGTTCCTATGCCAGTTAAGCCCTAAAGCACAACAGATGTGGACAACTCTCCTGTTCTTTGGGCCTACCCTAGACAATGAACAAAATGATGACAATGGACAAGACCCATACCAAAAGCAAGGAATATCTCTGACTACAAGCAAAACAGTTCTATTTCTCTACCCCACAATATCTATATCCCTTTTTAGGCTGAAGCAGAGTAGACATTGTACCAAATCATTGTACCAAGACTGAGGAATGAACAAAAATAAGTGGGAAGAGTAACCACTGACTAATGCAGATTTACTGTTACTGTAGTTATTATCTTGTGTTAACTGAGTAACTTAACACATTGATATAAAAAATAAATTTATAATTTTTTTTAAATGAATGAGCTATCAATCCATGTAATCATGGATGAATGTTAAATGCGTATTGTTAAGTGAAAGAAGCTCATCCATTTTAAATTCCAAAAGCAGGTTCTTGCCTTGAAATGGAAGTCTTCTCATGGAATCTTTAGATGCAACAAAAAGTCTTGGTATGGCATCTATCACCTACCTACTTTGGAGACTGGTACTTGGATTTGAGAGTTTAAATCCTAATAAGAATAGTACAGATTTTGAGAATCCTGCCATCACTTTTGGTTAGCACCAAAGGACTGGTAAAAGGCAGACAGAAGACACTGATGCCATGTAAGGTAAAATATTTCTATGCAAATACCAAGAGGAAAATGAAGAAATAATTGCCTAAATAAATGAAAACAGAATCTACCACAAGGCAAAACCTCATAGTTTGTGAGATTTTACTCTTTCAGGAGGATTTCTGAGTGTGCTTGTTCTTGTGCAATACTTGGAATATTTTTCATGTTTGTACAAGAGAACCAAAGTCCAGATCATGGAGAACATAAAGAGAAGATCCAAATAACTATGTTTCTTTAAAAATCAACATTATTCTCAGCTGATAAATACTTCATCGCTCAATAAGAGAATTTTTATAGCCACACTATTTTGTAAGTCTGGGATGTTAATTAGTATGTTGACGGTCCAAAAGAAGAGAAGAGAAGGAAAAAAAGAACAGATGCTTTGGTTTGATCCATGCTCAGCAGAAGTTGCTGGGACTGATGGTAATGGCCTGGAATATATCAAGGAAGCATGTTGTTCAGACAGAAAGTCCCTGTACCACTTGAGAAATCTATATCATTGCCACTTTACATTCAATGTCATCCAGAACATTTTAAAATCCAAAATATATACATATATATGATATATATAAATCATATATATTATATGTATATACTCACACATAGTGCCCATGGTTTTCCTAAAATTATAATTATCATATTAGCAAAAGCCAAATGGGTTCAATTCTTATCTATGAACTTCTGATAAGTATGAGTTAATGAGATATTGATATAGATAATAATAACTAATAAGTTCCCCTCTGTATCAGTCAGCCAAAGGAGTGCTGATGTGAAGTACCAGAAATCTGTTGGCTTTTATAAAGGGTATTTATTTGGGGGTAAAGGCTTATAATTACAAGGCCCTAAAGAGTCCAGCTCAAGGCTGTTTTCTCACCAGTTTGTTGCCATGTGGTGAAGCAAGATAGTGGGCTATTTCTGCCGGGTCTCTCGCGCCTTCCTCAGCTGCTCAGCTGCTCTGTTCTCTTCGGCTGTAAACTATCAGGCAAATGGTTCATCTCTCTTCCCAGGGCTTTTGCTGTTTGAGCCTTTTCCTTTCTGTCACATAACAGTACCAAAATGACCAAGTTCTCTCCTCTTCCATGTCTTCTTCCATGTGTCTTCGTGAGTGAATGTCAGTTTATATCAGCCCACCAAGAAGGTGGGGACTCAACTCTGAGTCACACCCTATTGACATGTTCAAATCAAAGTCCTAACCTTAACAGGTAATTTAATCAAGACATGTCAGCTGAATCTAATGCAGTCAAAGGGTATCACACCCAGAGGAACAGACCAGCTTACAAACAATCTCTATTTTTAGGATTCATAAATAATTTCAAACTGCCACACCCTCCAAAACCAGTATTAATGTGAGAAGAAAATTCTGAAAATCACATCACTTATAATCATTATCTTGGTGATATTGTTAGATGGGAAATATGGGAAAATCTGAACAAAAATACCTAAAACAGAATTTTAAATTGTCAGAAATAATGAATAGTCTTCTTCTTCTGTCTGATGAAGTAATTTTAGAAGGAAAACACTCTCACTAGAAACAATAAAAACAAAACACAAAACAACAAAAAACTATTTGAGTGAATTGTTGATTACTAAGATTTGAAAGGCCAAGATCATAGAGTAGAAGGAAAAATACAGCAATAGTCTAGTAATCTGTAAGCTATTCTACCCTATAGAAAATAATGCCAATCACTGACTTAAGACAAGAGACTGATAGACAGAGGGTCTCCTCCAAAGGGCAGAAAAGCCAAGAGAGCCTCTGGTAACCTTAATGCAGCCAGAGAGACAAAACTTGAGATTAGTCTCCTAAGACATACAGGATATGAGGGCCAAATTTCCAGATATTAGGTAGTCCAGAGAAGTAATCCAGAAAGTTTCCCCTTAAAGCACGGCCATATTCTTTCAGAGTGTAGAAGAGACTAAAAAGCTAAGTTGAGAGTCAATGAAAATTTCAGAAGAATATTTGCCAGTCCCGTGGTACTCAGAAGTCAAATTTTGAGGTTGGCATTCATTAAGGGGAAGGGGCTTAAAAAAAGTAGAGGATCTTATTGGTCCCTTGGAAGGCTACAACATGAGAAAAGGTTGAACCAAAGGTAGACAGAGCCTGTAAAACTTCCACCCAGTCCCATTTATCTTTTTTTTTTTAATTTGTGGTTTTTGGTGTCATCTAAGACACTATTGCCTTATCCAAGGTCATTAAAATTTTACAGTTTTTAGCTGTTATATTTAGGGCTATGATCCATTTTTAGTGGATTTTTATATGTGGTCTGAGAGAGGAGTCCAA